>WOXC01012462.1:0-62020 GCA_011680675.1 Gymnobelideus leadbeateri | reverse complement strand
TTTCTTTTTTTTTTTAAACAAATGCTTTATTAACTTCTGTTTTACATCATTCATTTCTGCCAGATTTTGAGTTACAATCATTTTCCCCCTGTTATTCCCCTACCTAACCTCCCAGAATAGCAGTCCACAAGATATTGCTTCCTCCAATCTGCTCTCTCCCATACCTTCTCCCATACCCCCATCGACTTTTCCATTAGAGGAAGATGAATCATTGTGTCCCAATGCCTGCACATCTTATCTCCCAATTATAGGCAAAAGAGTATTAATAATAGTATTTATATATATATTTGAAACATTTAATGTTACGACCTTGAATTTCAGATCCATTTCCTTCCTTCCTTGTCACCCATTCCTTCTTGGGATATAAGTAATTCAGTATATGTTGTACATGTCTAGCTATGCAAAACATTATCATAGTAGATATATTGTACAAGGCTGCTTATAATTCCCTCCCACTCATCCCACCCCCCACCTGGTCCATTCCCTACATGATCCTGTCCCTCTTCTATAGTGGGTACTTCCAACCTCCCCTCACCCCAAGGATGCCCTCCCATTCATCATCCCTCCTCTCATCCCCCTTCCCCCTATCCTGCTGCAGGTTGAGATGTCCCATTTAGTATGTATGTCATTTTCTCCCTGAACCAAATTCAATGTGAATGTGGTTTTGCCTTTTTAGCCTTCCTTATTCTCCCCCTCCTTTGCACCCACTTCCCCTACATGAGATAGTTTACCCTGCCATGTCTCTCCCCATCTCCTCTTGCCACTTTCCTCTCTCACCTCATAATTTAATCCCTTGAGTATTCTCCCTTCCCAACAAATTCAACCTATGCCCTCTATCCATATATAACTGTAACCATATACACACACATTCACATATGTATTCATATGACCACACCCCTTTCTTCCATTATTTTCATAGTGAGAAAGATATCATCAGTCACAGTTATTGCTTTTCCATATAGGAATGTAAATAGTTCAACTTTGTTAAGTTCCTTTTGATTTCTTTTCCCTGATTACCTTCTCAGGCATCTCTTCCTTCTTGTGTCTGGGTGTCAAATTTTCTATTCAATTCTGGTTTTTTCCTCAAGAATGCTTGAAAGTCCTCTATTCCACTGAATGACCATATTTTCCCCTGAAACAAAATACTCAGTTTTGCTGGGTAGGTGACCCTTGGGTTCATTCCCAGTTCTTTTGCCCTCTGGAATATCATATTCCATGCCCTTCAATCCCTCAGTGTAGAAGCTACCAGGTCCTGGGCTATTCTGATTGTGTTTCCACAATATTGAAATTGTTTCTTCCTGGCCGCTTGTAGTATTTTCTCCTTGATCTGGGGATTCTGGAACCTGACTATAATATTTCTGGGAGTTTTCTTTTTGGGATCTTTTTCAGGAGGTGATCAATGGATTCTTTCAACCTCTATTTTGCCCTCTGGATCTAAAACATCAGGGCAGTTTTCCTTGAGAATTTCTTGAAGGGTGATTTCTAGGTTCTTTCCTTGATCATGGCTTTCAGGTAGTCCAATAATTTTTAAATTGTCTCTCCTGGATCTATTCTCCAGGTCAGTGGTTTTTCCATGAGATATTTCACATTGCCTTCTACTCTTTCATTTGTTTGGATCTGCTTAACAGCATCTTGATTTCTCATAAAGTCATTAGCTTCCATTTGCTCCAGTCTAACTCTGAAGGAATGAATCTCCTCAGTGAACTTTTGAGATTCCTTTTCCATCTGGCAAATTCGACTTTTTAAGGCATTCTTCTCCTCAATGCCCTTTTGGGCCTCCTTTGCCATTTGAGCCAGTCTATTTTTTAAGGTGTTGTTTTCCTCAGTCAGGCTGTTGACCCTCATTTCATACTTTTCATGCATCCTTCTCATTTCTCTTTCCAATTTTTCCTCCACTTCTCTTATTTGATTTTTAAAGTCCTTCTTAAGGTCCTCTATGGCCTGCAACCCGCTCATGTTTTCCCCTGGGGCTTTTGGAGCAGGACTTCTGACCTCACAGTCCTTTTCCCGCTCTATGCCCCCAAAATAGGAGTCTAGGGTTGCATTTTTTCTGTTTCCTTTGCCTTGGCATGTTGCCACTTAATTGCTTGACTTTTGGGCTTGTTGCCACACTATGGCTTTAAGGCCAGCTAGAGGAATTTTCGTCCCGAGCGTGTGGGGGGCAACTTCCGTTTCTGGCAAGCTGTAAACCCACCCACAACTTCCACCCTAGATCACAATCCAGATCCAGGGAGGTTAAAGCAAGAGCGATTACCCCCCAAGACTGATCGCTGGATCTCCCCACGATTTGTAGGCTGGGAGCCGGAAATGCCTCTGAAAACTACACAGTGGCGTGTCTCCTCAGCGGCTTCTAGCCCCCAGGGGAGGGAGCTGGCGCATTCCCCAAATACAGGTCCCAAAGTCCATAGGACACTAACCTCTTACTTTGTCCTAGGCAAGTCTATGTTGATAATTCTGGCGTCTCCACAGTTCCTGGTGTTCTGGGGTTCCTCCAGCCGGCTGCTGGCCCTGCCGCCCTGGGGCTAAAACCTCGGCTCACGTGGACCTGGGCTCGGCTCGGCTCCTGCGCTCTGCCCGCTGCCGGCTCCCAGACCACTGCGCTGGTCCTTCCTGCAGGGTGCTGGGCTGTCCTCAGCGGGAGGTTAGCTTCTCTGTGTCGTTCTGTGGGTGCTGGGGCTCCAGAAGTTTTTCAGAGTCCTTTTTTACATAGTTTGTGGAGAATCTGGGGGCAGAGAGGCTTGGAGGAGCTGTTTCTACTCCGCCATCTTAAAGACGTTTTTCTTAACATAGGACCTTTTGAGTTAGTAAAGTCATGTTAAATTACTACCCTGAGGTTCAGGTTTCCTCACCTGAACATTACAAAAACATTTCAAGGTGAGCAAAGCAGATTAGTAAAGGCTGCTATCCTCAGATGATAGAGTGGAGAAAGTTTTGGGCTTTGAGTCAGGAAACCTAGGTTGGATTCCTAGATGATTTTTGCTAGGTTGTGATTCAGTGTGCCACTACTAGGTAGCACAGTATATAAAGGGCAGGGCCTGGAGTCAGGAAGATCTGAGTTCAAATCCAAACTCAGACACTTAACTAGCCATGTGACCCTGGGCAAATGACTTAACCTGTTTAACTTAGTTTCCTCATCTGTAAAATGGACTGGAAAAGGAAATGGCAAACTGCTCTAACATCTTTGCCAAGAAAACCCCAAATGGGGTCACTGAGAGTCAGACACAACTGAAATGACTGACCAAGATTCTGGGTAACTTTCCTAAGCACTTTGTGTCTTAATTTCTTCATCTGATGGTGATACTTCAATAAATGTTACATAAACCTTTAAGGGTAAGAAATAGGAATTATGGTTTCCTTGGTATAGGGCACCCTTGGGTGAGGAAATTCTCTCTGCCAGTGCAAATAGGTACCTTTTCTGTAACTCAGTTTTAGAAAGTTGTTGTAGTGAATTTAGAAGTTACCCAAAGTCACACGCCCAGTATGAGTCAAAGGCAATACTTGAATCTAGGTCTCTATCCATATACCATGATGCTTCTTCCTGCTTCCCTCAAAATTAGCTAATTAATGGTTTTGCCTGAGACACCTATTAGTTGTATGATCCTGGGCGAGTCACTTAACCTCGGTCTGCCTTGTTGCTGTAAAATGGGCATAAAAATAGTATCAACTTTACAAGGTTGTTGTAAGGATCAGATGAGATATTTGCAAAGCATTTGGTACAGTACCTGGCACATAGTAGGTACTTAATAAATGTATATTTCCTCCCTTATTCCTTCCTCTCTCCCTTACTTTCTTCCTTCTTTTCATGTATACGATCAATAAATGTAATCTAAACACTATCAAATGTGATTTGTTAGAATTTCTAACTGTCTAATTCATTTATCATAAAATAAAGAGAGGCAGCCTTATATTCTGGAAAGGGATATATTCAAATGATAAAATATTTGAATCCTGGAGTCAAAAGACATCGGTTCAAATTCCACCTCTAACACAACCAATATGACCTTGGGCAAGTGACTTCACCTTCCTCAACCTTGGTGTCCTCTATAAAATGAGTGGATTGGACAAAATGGCTACTGAGATCCCTTCCCACCTCAAAAACTATAATCCTAACATTGTGTGCTGAGGAAGCTGAGGATTTCTAAGGCCTAGTTAACTGCTTTTGTATCAAACAGAATTCCTCAAATGCTTTGATATTTCTTTAAAATGAGGCTACTTGACCAACTGCCCTTCTGGGACAAAATGCCATCCATCACTGGTAATGTTGATATATATATATCCTTTCTTGGGTTTGGGGCTGTTGGCATTTCCCACTGCAGACGTGGAGGTTTTGTTTCCTTATTGTACAGGAAACACCATGATCAATCAGCAGCTACTAATTTGTTCTGTTCCCACCAAAAGACCAAAACGAGTATGATTTTCCCTATTTCTGTTTCTCTCTTGAAAGGTGTGACACATTGATCTCTAACTTTTTCTCATAATCAGTTCTTCTTAATTTAGAGTGAGGCTCATTCTTTTTTTTTTCTCATTTGACAGCATTGACTGTTATGCTTGCCTAGATATGAACCATATCTCCATTTGACCATTGCACTGTTTTCAACAACCCTTAAATTATAGGGTGACTATTTTGTGGGCTACCCACAAACTACATCCCTACCTCCCTCCAACCTTTGTGTATTGATCAGAAACTTGGACTCTCAACATGACTTCTATTAACCTGCCATGTGTCTCATTTGCAGGGTTGTTTAGCATCAACACTAATGTTAACATCAGAATCACTGGCTTGACACTGACTCCCAGATTTCAAAACTGCTGCTTTTGCACACAGGAAAACATTTCCATGTGCCTTTATTAAGATTACTCTCCCTTCCCTGCCACAAACCACTCAAGAAATCACTTTTGTTACTTTATAATGATTTTTTTGGGGGGGACCACATTTGTGATTTCATGGGCGGGGGGTGGGGTGGGGACACAGATCAGACACAGTTCTGAAACAGAGCCTCAGAGAGTAGATAGGGACATTGACAGACTAAGTGACTTATCTACTACTGCCCCCTCTAGTATCTACCAAGGTTGAACTTGAGTCCAGAATTGCCCAGCTCCAAGATAGATACTTCTCTATCTGCTATACCATACTGCCTCTCTTTATAATCATATCTTATGTAAATATTAACTCACCCTAATTTCACATATAGTATGCATATGCATATATAATTATATAGCATATTATTTGTGTATATATATATACAAATGCATATACACATATATACATATGCATACATAAATATGTATTGTTCGGTTGTTTCCAACTCTCCAAGAAGCAATTTGGGGTTAGCTGGACAAAGATACAAGAGTAGTTTGCTATTTCTTTATCTAGCCCATTTTACATATAAGGAAACTGAGGCAAAGACAGTTAAGGGACTTGCTTGGGACCACACAGCTCATAAGTGTCTGCAGCCAGATTTGAACTCAGGAAGATGAGTCTTCCTGACCCTAGGTCTGGTGCTCTATGCACTATGGTGCCACCTAGCTGCTGTGTTGCTGTGTGTGTGTGTGTGTGTGTGTGTGTGTGTGTGTGTGTGTGTGTGTGTGTATTTGGAAAAGGAAGTTTGGTAATGATTATATAGCAAGGAGGAGAAATAATAAATGGATGACTTGGGTGCTGCACTGGAATATATTATAATGTGAAAAAAAAGAGTTAAGTCTTTGGTTATGTTTGGTGAATACTTTAGGAATGATATACATTAAAAACAGTTACACAGGATAAGAGATGTGGAAGGGTTGCTATCTGCACTGTTAGAGGGAATACCTACATAGTTGAGATCATGAACCTATTATGATTTGAAATATTGAAGGATATATGTGTCTGTCTATTATATCGATCTGTATATATTTATTTGGGTTGCTCCGTCCTCCCCCACCAATGTAATTTCTTCAGGGGAGGGAAACCCCCTCTCCCCACCACCACAGTTCATGGAAATATTTTCCACTCATGCAAATCAGCAACTTGCCTCTAACTTACGAATCTGCTTTAATTCACAATCTTGGATTTGTATGGGGCATAGAGAGGCTATGTCCTTTGTCCATGCTCACATAGCTAGTATTTCTCCTAGATCAGACTTGAAACCAAGTGTTCCTAATCTGAAAGGACAATGTTCCATCCATAAAGGAACACTGCCTCTGGGTATATTTATGTTCACATGCATATATAAATATGCATTTCTGTGTATTTAAGAGGCACATTGCCTAGGGGAGAGAGAGAACAACCTTGGAGGACACCTGGGTTCAAGTCCTGACTGAACCATTGGCTGTGTAATTGCAGACAATTCACTTAACATCTCAGTGCCTCCTCCCTCCCATCACTCCCTACCCCTTTGAAGACAATTATGACTCTGAGTTGAAGGAAGGGTCCTGATCTACTTTGGTAGGTGGCATTTCCTTCTCTGGGAGTTCCTTATGAAAACCAGTGAAACCACAGCTTTAGAGTGTTTGTATGTGTGTATCACACAAGTCACACAAATTCATGCTTAATCGTTGTATTAACCATTGTATTAACACACACAACCATTCTAAGGTTGCTTTAATAACTTTTTCAAATGAATATTTTAATACTTCTTATGCATACTGTGACTGCCTGGTAGATACATTTCCCTTTGATCTCCAGCCATTTATGTTGAATTCCTTGTTCTAAGAGAGAGGGAAGGGGGAGGGGAGGAGAGGGACAGAGATTGATTGATTGATTTATGGTGGCTTATGCTTAGAAGAGATGCCCTTCTCTAAGAGTTTTACATAAAGCTCTCTGGATTGTTGGGATTTGATTTTAGTGCTTTCTTTGGTCATTCAGTTGCCTAATAGGCCACTGTTACATGGGATTTAAAGGCAAAAACAGCGGGGGAAAATTTTATCCAGTTGGTATTTTGAAATCCTTTTGGTCCTCCAGTTTTCCTGTGCTGGGTTAGCATTATATGTAACCTCAGCCTAAGAGAAAATAGGTGAGGCATGTTCATATATCTTTGAAATAAAATGGCATGTAAATCAATTGAAAAAAGTCAGAGAATCATAAAAAAAACCACCTCTGACTTCCATAATCAAGTTTTATTTGGTAAAGGTGATTGTTAAATCAATTCTACTTAGGAAAATATGATGAGAGGGACTGGAAGTGATTTTTCCTCATCACTAGAAAGTTTTAGGGGGTTGCATTCTTTTTGAGGTACAGTTATTTTGTAGAATAAAAATGATCTAAACTCTTGGTGGGAAATGACATTGATATATTTCAATTGGCTAACCTGAATCTTTTTTTAATCTCCCCCACAAAATAGAGTACAATTATAATCCCAATGAGTTTATCATTTGAGTGACTGAAATCCCAGCAACAGTTTTGGTTCAGACAGTGCTAGGCTCAATGATTTGTTGTTTTGTAGAGGACACATCTTATGCCCCACTGCACAGTAGCTGTCTGTATGTGAGTACTCCTAGAAGCCTTGCTAGGTGACAGATTTGTGAAAGGGGTCCATAATTTATAATCATTAATATGAAGATGTTATATCAATTACCTAAGAAAAAGTACCCTGCAAATTTATATCCTTTAGTTATTAAAAAAGTGGCAGCTATTTTAAATTAGTTATTGAAAATAAAGAATTTAGCGACAGAAATTAATCATTGTCAGGCCCCATGCATAGGCTCTGGATTGCAGCACTCGGCAAAGCATTTGTTTGGAAATGGAAAACTGCTATTATGGTCACCCTAATAGAAACAGACAATCAAACAAATCTTAATTTAAAAGATTTCATGCAGTCATAAATCATAATGGCATCAAGCTTTAAAGTACAAAAAGCAACTTCATAAAGAAATGGGGCATACCCAGCATTGTGTTCTAAACCAGATGTCCGTGCAAAAAATGATTTTGACTTTGAAGGCCCAGGCTGGAGTGTTAAAAACATATAATTCTGCCTATGTAAAATGTTTTCTGAATTGTTTCTACTAAATGCTATTTTTCCTAGAAGGACTTACAGTTTATTTACTTTGCTACTTTGAAAAATAAACTGCTTCTTGATTAACCCCATTGTGCTAAAATGTTCTTTATTTGGAGGTTCCTTTTGTAACTCTTCTTTTACTAAATTCCTGGTACATGGCAAGTGAATCCTCCAAGTCCATGTGCAAGTTTCTGGTCCATCAGAGTAAGCCCTGGAACAGATACATAAACTATCTCAGAGGGATGGAACAAGGTGAGGTCAGATTACCAAGCAATCCTCAGTCAAAGAAATAGGAAATCACAATAGCATAAAAAGGCAGGATAGAGAGGTGTTGGAAGCAGTCAGCAAGCCAAATCAGAGTTGGAGAAGATGGAGGGAATCCAGTGCAGCTGAGATGAGCAGTTGGGCCGTCTTTTATGCCTGTTTGATGTTCTGTGCTGCACAAGCCAACACACTCATGCACACACAGATGCATACACAGACACACATACACACACATGCATACACATGCACACACACACACACAGAGGATGCTTAGGATAGGCAAGGTTATTACAGTATCTTTGAGGGAAACTGAAGCTTTACATGAAAGGGAGAATTTTCTCCCCTTTCCCCAACCCTAGTAGCAGTGGTAACAGTAGCAACAGCAACAGCACCAGTAGCAGCAGTAGCAGTAGTAGTAGTAATTAAAAGACATGATTTTCAAATCTACAAAACAAGAGAATTGACTAAATGAATTCAGGGCTAAGTTCTCATACACTAGAGTCTAGAAAATGTAATGAAACAGACTGTTGTTCAGTTGTTTTGGTTGTGTCTGACTCTGCAACTTCATTTGAGGTTTTCTTGGCAAAGATACTGGAGTGGTTTGCTATTTCCTTCTCCATCTTATTTTACAGATGAGGAAACTAAGGTAAATAGGCCCAGGGTAACATAACCAGTAAGTGTCTCAGGCTGGACTTGAATTTATGTCTTCCTGACACCAGGGCCTGTCTCTTATCCACCGTGCCACTTAGCTGTCCCAGACACAGAAGCAGAGAATTAATACGTAATATATAATGTTAACACATACTTTTCAGACCTTTCTGTCTTTATCTATACTAACTTTCATGAAGCTTACAATCTAATAGGAAAGATAGGACACATAAAGTAATAATTAATGAAAATAATTGTATAACAATTTCCAAGTTCTTTGAAAGGTCCATGATGGAGGGTCAAGAAGGCTTCACAGAGGCAGTAGAATTTGTTGTTGTTTGTCCTTCCTTATCAAATAGGACCAATGACATTATAAGCATGGTGTCCTGACTTTCAAATGAATTGGATTTTAGTGAGGCAGAGCTGTATAAAATCATCAGCCTCACTCTTTCCTCCATAGGCATTGGAGTCCAGTGGCAGGATGATGGTCAAGATGACTGATACTGGCCCAGGATGCTATGGGCAACCTTGGCTTTTCTAAATTAAAGACTTTCGCAGATCTCAGTTTGTCTGAGGCCAAACCTATTTAATGACCAAGGGCTAGGTGAGAACTGAGACAAAAGATGTCCCAATTTACCATTCTAGGTATATCAACCTAGGAAGGGAAGACTCTCAAAGTTTCTGACCAGAATAGAAAATTGCTTATTTATACTTATTCTAAGCCATCAAAACCTAAACAATGAGCCACAGAAGATTAGATTGGACCTTTTGTTGGACATTCAATGAAAGCCTGGATGACTTGGGTTTCAAGGCAGTCAAGTGGCTCTGTTTAAAACACAAAAGACTTTTAAAGCCAATTTTTAAGGCTATATTTCAAGGAATCAAAAATGAAAAATGTCCAGGAGAAAAGTAAATTGCCCCAACTTTGGGGGGAAAAAGTAGGAAGAAGAAGAGGAGGTAGAGGAGGAGGAAGAGGAAGGAAGGAGGAGGATGAGGAAGAAAAGGAGGAGAAGAAGGAGGAGAAGAAAGAAGAGGAGGACGAGGAGGAGAAGAAGACAACAACAACAATATTTTCCAGCTTCTGTTCAAATTGACAGGCTGGGTCCTCAGAGGGCAGCTACTACTACTCTCAGATAACATGGCAAAGACAGTTAATACAAAACCTCCTAAGAACTTGACTCACTTCTTCCTGCAGACACATAAAGCATCCATGGGAGAAATAGGCTTAGATTATTACCATAATATAATAGTAGTGAGGCACACATGTAAGAAGTATGTGTGGGGAGGGCGGAGCCAAGATGGCGGAGTAGAAACAGCTCATCCAAGCCACTCTGCCCCCAGATTCCCCCCAAACGATGTAAAACGGGACTCTGAACAACTTCTGGAGCCCCAGCACCCACAGAACGACACAGAGAAGCTAACCTCCCGCTGAGAACAGCCCAGCAGCCCTGCAGGAAGGACCAGCGCAGTGGTCTGGGACCTGGTAGTGCGCATAGCGCAGGAGCTGAGCCGAGCCGAGCCCAGGCCCTCATGAGCCGAGGTTTTAGCCCCAGGGCGGCAGGGCCAGCAGCCAGCTGGAGGAACCCCAGAACAGCAGGAGCTGTGTCGACTCCAGAATTATCAACATAGACTTGCCTAGGACAAAGTAAGAGGTTAGTGTCCTATGGACTTTGGGACTGGTATTAGGGAATGCGTCGGCTCCCTCCCCTGGGGGCTAGAAGCCACTGAGGACAAACACCATTTGGTAGTTTTCAGAGGCACCTCCCGCTCCCAGCCTGCAAATTTGTAGGGAGATCCAGTGATCAGTCTTGGGAGGTAATCGCTCTTGCTTTAACCTCCCTGGATCTGGATTGTGATCTAGGGTGGAAGTCGTGGGTGGGTTTATAGCTTGCCAGAAACGGAAGTTGCCCCCCCACACTTTCAGGACGAAAATTCCTCTATCTGGCCTTAAAGCCATAGTGTGGCAACAAGCCCAAAAGTCAAGTAATTAAGTAGCAACATGCCAAGGCAAAGGAAACAGAAAAATGCAACCCTAGACTCCTATTTTGGGGGCATAGAGCGGGAAAAGGACTGTGAGGTCAGAAGTCCTGCTCCAAAAGCCCCAGGGGAAAACATGAGCGGGTTGCAGGCCATAGAGGACCTTAAGAAGGACTTTAAAAATCAAATAAGAGAAGTGGAGGAAAAATTGGAAAGAGAAATGAGAAGGATGCAGGAAAAGTATGAAATGAGGGTCAACAGCCTGACTGAGGAAAACAACACCTTAAAAAATAGACTAACTCAAATGGCAAAGGAGGCCCAAAAGGGCAATGAGGAGAAGAATGCCTTAAAAAGTCGAATTTGCCAGATGGAAAAAGAATCTCAAAAGTTCACTGAGGAGATTCATTCCTTCAGAGTTAGACTGGAGCAAATGGAAGCTAATGACTTTATGAGAAATCAAGATGCTGTTAAGCAGATCCAAACAAACAAAACATTAGAAGGCAATGTGAAATATCTCATGAGAAAAACCACTGACCTGGAAAATAGATCCAGGAGAGACAATTTAAAAATTGTTGGACTACCTGAAAGCCATGATCAAGGAAAGAACCTAGAAATCACCCTTCAAGAAATTCTCAAGGAAAACTGCCCTGATGTTTTAGATCCAGAGGGCAAAATAGAGGTTGAAAGAATCCACCGATCACCTCCTGAAAAAGATCCCAAAAAGAAAACTCCCAGGAATATTATAGCCAGGTTCCAGAATCCCCAGATCAAGGAGAAAATACTACAAGCAGCCAGGAAGAAACAATTTCAATATTGTGGAAACACAATCAGAATAGCCCAGGACCTGGCAGCTTCTACACTGAGGGATCGAAGGGCATGGAATATGATATTCCAGAGGGCAAAAGAACTGGGAATGAACCCAAGGGTCACCTACCCAGCAAAACTGAGTATTTTGCTTCAGGGGAAAATATGGTCATTCAGTGGAATAGAGGACTTTCAAGCATTCTTGAGGAAAAAACCAGAATTGAATAGAAAATTTGACACCCAGACACAAGAAGGATGAGATGCTTGAGAAGGTAATCAGGGAAAAGAAATCAAAAGGAACTTATCAAAGTTGAACTATTTACATTTCTATATGGAAAAGCAATAACTGTGATTGATGATATCTTTCTCACTATGAAAATAATGGAAGAAGGGTGTGTCGTCATATGAATACATATGTGAATGTGTGTGTATATGGTTACAGTTATATATGGATAGAGGGCATAGGTTGAATTTGTTGGGAAGGGAGAATACTCAAGGGATGAAATTATGAGGTGAGAGAGGAAAGTGGCAAGAGGAGATGGGGAGAGACAGGGTAGTGTAAACTATCCCATGCAGAAGAAGCAAGGGGAAGTGGTTGCAAAAGAGGGGGAGAATAAGGAAGGCTAAAAAGGCAAAACCACATTCACATTGAATTTGGTTCAGGGAGAAAATGACATACAAACTAAATGGGATATCTCAACCTGCAGCAGGATAGGGGGAAGGGGGATGAGAGGAGGGATGATGGATGGGAGGGCATCCTTGGGGTGAGGGGAGGTTGGAAGTATCCACTATAAAAGAGGGACAGGATCATGTAGGGAATGGACCAGGTGGGGGGTGGGATGAGTGGGAGGGAATTATAAGCAGTCTTGTACAATATATCTACTATGATAATGTTTTGCATAGCTAGACATGTACAACATATACTGAATTACTTATCTCCCAAGAGGGAATGGGTGACAAGGGAGGAAGGAAATGGATGTGAAATTTGAGGTCGTAACATTAAATGTTTCAAATATATATAAATACTATTATTAATACTCTTTTGCTTGTAATAGGGAGATAAGATGTGCAGGCATTGGGATGCAAAGACTCACCTTCCTCTAATGGAAAAGTCGATGGGGGTATGGGAGAAGGTATGGGAGAGAGCAGATTGGAAGAAGCAATATCTTGTGGGATTACTGTTCTGGGAGGTTGGGTAGGGGAATAATGGGGGGAAAATGATTGTAACTCAAAATCTGGTGGAAATGAATGATGTAAAACAGAAGTTAATAAAGCATTTGTTTAAAAAAAAAAAGAAGTATGTGTGACAAGGTTTAACTCACATCACCTGCTCTGGAAGTCCTTTTCTCAATGTAGAGACCTCACAAGTAACTCTTGTTGCTGTTCATCCTTCATTCTCAAATGGATTAATGGCATCATGAGTATGAATTCTTGACTTGCAAGTAGAATTTAAACTAGGTCCTGAAAGATGTGTAGGATGTCAGCAGGTAGATATTAAAGGAATCTCAAGCATGGGAAATTTCATAATTTCATGAGTGAAGGAAGGCATGGAAGTAGAAAAACCTGAGTCATTGTGGAACACTGATAAGTCCAGTTTTTGTTGTTGCAACGAGTACATGAAGGAGAGTAGTATAAGTGTGCAAAAGTACATTGTTCAATCCATGTCAGAGACCCGTTTGACAGTTTGGGGACAGTGAATGGACATGTTCATATCTATGCATAAGAAAGCTCTATTATCTGGCAATGGTGGAGCTTAGCACCCATTGTGTATGTAGTTGTCTGTGTTATATCTACTGTGATCTACAGATTTTTATATCTTAAAGGCTATTGGAAAATCACTTAAGAATTTTTATTTTCATACAAATGAATTAGGTCCTATTAAAATGTCACATCATTATTATTTTTATTTATTACTATCCTTGCTGAAAGAGCAGGAACGGTTTCATCCAGAGACTTGGGAGGGGATGACAACTCAATGAGTTATTCTATTTCTTAGTGACAATATTTAGCATACATTGTGAGTCACCATACTGATGTAACATGGAACAGTTTATAAATATTAATTAAATGTGCCAAATGCATTAGTAAGATTTAGTAGTTAAAAGAAAATTCTGTATGTGATGGAAATCAAATATATGTCCAGTGATTTCCTGGTTGCTGTGTCCTCCTAGAAACAGAAATATTCTTTATCAACTTCAGCTTAATTTTCCTAATTACTGTGTTGGCTTTACCATCTGTCATCCTGGCATTCATAAGGGACAAGGCTGTTTTTTGTTTTTGTTTTTGTTTTAAATAGGTTTCGGACTGGCCAGTGTCACTAGGCATCCAACCTTTACAGATGGGGACCAGTATGTCCAACTGAATTGCAGCTGTGGTCTGTTGTAGGCCAGGGCACACTTCTTTGGCCTGGAGCCCTTATTTAGAATTGACAGTGGTCTGGTGACATTAATCACAGTAAAAGGAGTGTCTTCTGCCAAATTGGCAAACTATTTTTATCAAAAATGACACAACACACCATGACAAAACTAAAAACCATTTAGTACTTTCTTCTTGAATCTCTCATACAGGAGTTCTTAAACGTGTGTGTGTGTGTGTGTGTGTGTGTGTGTGTGTGTGTGTGTGTGTGTGTTTGTGTGATAGACCCATTTGGCAGTCTAGTGAAGTCTATAGACAAGTTCTCAGAATGATATATTTATTTATTCATTTATTTGTTTATTTAGCTTTTTTTTTGGAGGGCAGTTGGGGTTAAGAGACTTTCCAAAGGTCATATGGCTAGTAAGTGTTAAGTGTCTGAGGCCAAATTTGAACTCATGTCCTTCTGACTTCAGGGCTGGTGCTCTATTCACTGCACCACCTAGCCACCCTGATATTTTTAAATAATTGGAAAAAATGCTTAATTTCAGCCAGAGTTCATTGAAAATAAAATTGTAGTATTTTCTTATCCAAGTTCACAGATCCCCTGAAGTCTATCCACAGATACCAGTTTAAGAACTCCTGCTTTAGAATGACTAACTAATCTATCAAGATAGGGTTGCAGTAATGATGGCATGTCTGGAGTGTAATTAATCCTGCGTTGGATTGGGTACTTTCAAAATAGAGGAGGTAATCACTATGCCTTATTTCTGAGACCTCAGGACCCACTACCAGCTGTCTACAGAAACTCAAAACAAGATGACAAAAAAAACAAAGCAAATTTAATTTTTATTTCATTCCTTTGGGCATATCATAGAATAAATTCATTGCTATCACTCTTTATGAAAGCAAAAGTGACCAGAAATTGTCTCCTATTGGTTGATTTTTATCTATCATCTTCTTTGTGAAATAGTCTCATTTTAAAGTGACTTAAGACCATGCGATATAATGATTAATTGGAAGAGCTAGGGTTGGTCAGCCTAAAGAATTACAAGATATATAAGGTGATCAGAATCATGTCCCAGATGCTGACATCCTGGGGGTATGATTCCTTCCCACAGAGAACATGCTTATTATCTTTCCCCAAAACCCTGTTCCCTACATCCAATGTTACTTTTTCTGTTAGATCAACCTCTAGTTATCTAGCCACCCACATTAAAAAATCTTACCATTATTTTAGAATTTTGAATTCTTCCTCTGCTCTCAATGTTTATATCTTATCAGTTACTGTCTCCTCAATTTTACTTGCACAGTATCTCTTACAACTGTTCTTTCTACTATTCAATTGATCCCACCCTACCACACACGATTGTTACTACCTGATAATTATTATAAAACCTCCTAAATTGATTTTTTTTGGCCTTTCTTCCCCTCCCTCTCCAAGCACCCCTAACCCACCTCACCTTTTATACTGTTGCCAGTTTTGACTTCCCTTTGTGAAGATCTAATCATGTTGGTCTAAAAACTATTCCATTCCTATATTCCATTGTGGCTTTGAACTATTCTGTGACTTAGGAAAATAGCTTGAATTTTCTTGTCTCTGTGCCTTTAAATTTTCCCTCTATCTGGATTTTTTTCCTTCCCCTTTCTATATTGTTAAATTCTCAAATATCCTTTAAATAACAATGAAATGCTTTTTCCTTTATAAAAATGACCCTTGGGCCCTTTAATAGTTAATTACTATTCCCCTTGGACCTCAAGTAGCACTCTTGTTTTGTACATTTACCATGTGATTATATTTCATTTTTAAAAATTGGTTATCTGGGTATTTCGCATACAGTTTTATGGAAGTATGTAAGAGGAGGGGCTATTTCTTATCTAAATTATTATCTTTCCCATTGTTTGGCTAGCATAGCACTCTATACACAGTTGATTCTTAATAGATCTTTTCAAAGCTCCAGAAACACTTATTAAAAAATGGAGATATAAAGTGCATAATGGAATAGCAAAGTAATAAATGTAACAAAAATAAATGAGAATGTTTTCATACAAAATAATTGTTTAATTTTGTGATAATTGCTTGATTTTATAATTTTTTATCAGACTACAGTAAGGGTCTTGTGATTTTATCAGCTTATGCTAGTTGGTATGGCAGTCACCCAAACCATTGCATATTGAAGCTCATCTATAACTTTAGATAGGGTCTAAGGCATTGGTTCTCAATCTTTTTTGTGTAATGCAGCACTGAAGCAGTCTGGGTGAAACTTATGGAAACTTTTCAGAAAGCTGTTTTTAAATAATCGAAGGAAATGCAACATTTCAGTTAAAGGCTAGTGAAAATAAAGACATAATCTTTTCACTGTTCAAGTTAATAGATCTCTTGAGATCTCTTGAGTTCTATGCCCATTGCCTTCAGGTTAAAAATCTCTGGTTTAGGGAATTGCCTGAGAACATAGAACTTGAGTGACTTACCAAGAGTCCCACAGCTAGTAAATGGCATAGGCTAGATTCAAACCCAGGGGTTTCTGATTCCAAGCCCAGCATTCTAGCTAGTACTCAATGCTGGTTCCACATACTGACTTATAAATTATTTTTCATATATTATTTAATTGTATTCCAATAACAGCCCTTTGATATAGTCAGGATGTGTATTAACATTCATGCTTCAAATCTTATTCCCAGAGAAATGTGCCTCATCCAAGCAAGATCAAGTGATTCTGAGCTCCTTCAGAGCAAAGAATATTTTCCCCACCTTTTTGTATATACCAGGGCTTAGTGCGGTATCTGGCACACAGTAGGCACTTCATAAATGCTTATTTACTTCAATAGTAATGCCAGTGTCAGACTCAAGCCTAAACCTGAGTCATAATCCTAACCTTATTCCATACTTACTACACCATGCTATCCCTAAGTATTATCATAAGATTGTCCCTAATACAGTAGAGAAGTCTCAAGTGACTATATATAATAGAGTCCATCTTACAGCACCCCAATGTGACTATTTTGATCCAGAATTGATAGAAGGGATGATAGTGCTGATCTGAACCTGTCATGTAGCCTCTGTAGCTATTAGATGAGAATACCAAAAGCCCATCATGTCCCATTTGTAAAATACTTAATTTGTATCTTTTTTTTTTTTTTTTGCTTTCTGGAGGGCAATTGCGGCTAAGTAACTTGCCCAAGGTTACACGGCTAGGTTTTTACCTTTGTGTGTGTTAAGTGTCTGAGGCCGGATCCGAGCTCAGGTCCTTCTGACTCCAGGGCCGGTGCTCTACTCACTGCAACACCTAGCCGCCCCTTAATTTGTATCTTTATCCTTGCTTTCTGTTTCATACTCCTGAACCACATTTCCAATTGTTTACTTATAATTTTCAAAACCACCATCTCAAATGCTTTTCTGTATCGCCAAAACCATGCTTACTGTCTCTCTCTAATTCTCTTTTTTGATAATGATGGCACTATTGTTCTCCCAGTCACTCAAGGCTGCAAACTCTGCAGTCCTATCTTTGCCTTTATCCTAACCCTTATATTCAGTCTGTCACCACATCCTTACCATTTCTTTCTTCAACATTTCTTGCATTATTACCTTCTTTTACATTTTCTCTAACACTCTGCTGTCACTTTTTTTTTTTTAATATTCCACACCTAACCTATTGCAAGAGCCTCCAAACCAATCTCCCTACTTCCAGGCCTTCCTGGTTCCAGTCAGCCCTTCACACCAATGCCAAATTATTTCATAATCATATGGGATGATGTGTGTGGATTCCCCTTCCAGTGACATAGAGTAAATCCTTAAATGCCTCACCGGATTATCTTCATCCATCACAGTGCTACTCTCCCCCCTCCTCAAAAAAATTATTCCCTGGTGCTAAAATTTTTATTGATGTGACCTCCAAATTCAGCTAGGCTGGTTTTTGGATGATAGAAAATATAGACTGTGTTATTGAGATAGCAATCAGGGACTTTTGACATTGGTCATACCTGCAGCAGAGCTACTTCTACAGTCTAGGGTCAATTACCACATAAAAATGACTAGGTCTTTAGTGGAAGAAAGCCAGATGAATCTCCCTAAGACACTAGTTTTAATAATTCCCTGGATCAGAAAACTTAGAATGGCTCCACACTGTCTATGGCATAAGTTCCAGACTCCTCAATCTGGCATTCCAAACCCTTCATAGTCAGGCTTTAGAATCCCTTTCCAATTAATTTGCCCACTGCTTCCTAGTATGAACTCCTCTACCAGCCAGGCTGACAGAGGCTATCTCTCAACTTGAGTTACTTCCTACACCTGAAGGAAACCTTCCTTGATTTCTCCAACCTTTACTCATCTCTCTCTCTCTCCTTTGACTTCAAGCCCTGAGTTTCACTACCATTTATTTTCAACTTAGTACCCACTGCTTTCTATTGTTGGCTCTGTTATGTATTATATTGCTAAGACTAAATTAGACCAAATAGAAGCCACGCTTTTTCCCCAAATGAGGGTTATATAATATCTGGGTACAATTTGATCTTATTAAGAGGACAATGAAACTGATGGAGACGTAGGGAATGGTGGATGACTTTAAATGAATAATCCAACTATATTTGAAGGAAAATAAAAAGAAATTTATACTTTTCCAGTAATCATATTTGTATGCAATAATATCACATATTTATTCCTCACTGAGTATCTATATCTATCTATACCTTTTTTCCTTTTGAAGAGCTGTTCCAGGGTTGTGGTTTATATTAGTAGCAGAAAATAGTACATTTGAAGCAACACAATATACTGTAAGCCCCTTGAGGACAGGTACTATGGCTTCAGCATTTTCATATCACTCATATGCCTTACCATAATGACTGTATGCATCAAATAGTTCAACAAATATATATTAAATAACCTGTTACTTGCCTATGCCAGATCATGGTTCTTCTACTTTGCCCCCAGTACTACTTAAGTGGTATAAAAATTGTGCAACATGGCATAAAAGGTAAAAAAACACATCTCATGATGGAAAATGCATTTTTATTTTTTTAAGCAATTGGGGTTAAGTAACTTGCTAGAGGTCACATGTCTAGTTATTTATGTGTGAGTGCTAAGTACGAAGGCCAGAACCTAACCCGGGTCCTCCCAACTCTGGGGCCTGTGCTCTTACTCACTGCACCACCTAGTCACCTCCATTTTTATTTTTTTATTTATTATTTTGGAGGGCAATTGGGGTTATGACTTGCCCAAGGTCACAGGGCTAGTTTTTGTGTTAAGTGTCTGAGGGCAGATTTGAACTAAAGTCCTCCTGACTCCAGGGTGAGTGCTCTATTCACTGTGCCACCTAGCTGCCCCTGGAAAATACATTTTTAAAAAGCAACATTTTTTTTAAACAAATGCTTTATTAACTTCTGGTTTACGTCATTCATTTCCGCCAGATTTTGAGTTACAATGTTTTTCCCCACCCAGAATAGCAGTCCCACAAGATATGCCCTCATCCAGTCTGCTCTCTCCCATATCTTCTCCCATACCCCATTCGACTTTACCATTAGGACAAGATGAATCTCTGTGCCCCATATGCCTGCACAACTTATCTCCTGATTACATGCAAAATAGTATTAATAATAGTGTTTATATATATTTGAAACATTTAATTTTAAAACTTTGAATTTCAGATCCATTCCCTTTCTCCCATGTCACCCACTCCCTCTGGGAGGATAAGCAATTCAGTATGTGTTGTACATCTATAGCTATGCAAAACATTACCATAGTAGATATACTGTAAAAGACTGCTTATATTTCCCTCCCACCCATCCCCCCTCCCCACCTGGTCCATTACCTACTTTGATCCTGTCCCTCTTCGATAGTGGGTACTTCCAACCTCCCCCCCCAGAATTCCCTTCCCTCCATCATCCCCCCTCTCATCCCCCTTCCCCCTACTCTCCTGCAGGGTGAGATATCCCATTTAGAATGTATGTCCTTCTCTCCCTGAGCCAAATTTAATGAGAATATGGTTTTGCCTTTTTGCCTTCCTGTTCTTCCCCTCCCCTGCAACCACTTCCCCTTGCCTCTTCTACATGAGATAGTTTACCTTACCCTGTTTCTCCCCATCTCCTCTTGCCACATTCATCTCTCACCTCTTAACTTCACCCCTTAAGTATCATCCCTTCCCACCAAATTCAACCTGGGCCCTCTATCCATGTATACCTGTAAACATATATACACATAATCACATATGTATTCATATGCTCATATACCCTTCTTCAATTATTTTCATAATGAGAAAGGTTTCATCAGTCAGAGTTATTGTTTTTCCATATAGGAATGTAAATAGTTCAACTTTGGTAAGTTCCTTTTGATTTCTTTTCCCTGATTACCTTCTCAAGCATCTCTTGCTTCTTGTGTCTAGATGTCAAATTTTCTATTCAACTCTAGTTTTTTTCTCAAGAATGCTTGAAAGTCCTCTATTCCACTGAATGACCATGTTTTCCCTGAAACAAGATACTCAGTTTTGCTGGGTAGGTAAATCTTGGTTTTAATCCCAGGTCCTTTGCCCTCTGGAATATCATATTCCATGCCCTTCGATCCCTCAATGTAGAAGCTGCCAGGTTCTGTGCTATTCTGATTGTGTTTCCACAAAATTTAAATTGTTTCTTCCTGGCTGCTTGTAGTATTTTCTCCTTGATCTGGGAATTCTGGAACCTGGCTATAATATTCTTAGGAGTTTTCTTTTTGGGATCTTTTTCAGGAGGTAATCAGTGGATTCTTTCAACCTCTATTTTGCCCTCTGGATCTAAAACATCAGGGCAATTTTCCTTGAGAATTTCTTGAAGGATGATTTCTAGGTTCTTTCTTTGATCATGGCTTTCAGGTAGTCCAATAATTTTTTAATTGTCTCTCCTGGATCTATTTTCCAAGTCAGTGGTTTTTCCACTAGCTTCCATTTGCTCCAGTCTAACTCTGAAGGAATGAATCTTCTCAGTGAACTTTTAAGATTCTTTTTCCATCTGGCAAATTCGGCTTTTTAAGGCATTCTTCTCCTCATTGCCCTTTTGAGCCTCCTTTGCCATTTGAGTTAGTCTATTTTTTAAGGTGTTAGTTTCCTCAGTCAGGCTGTTGACTCTCATTTCATACTTTTCCTGCATCCTTCTCATTTCTCTTCCCAATTTTTCCTGCACTTCTCTAATTTGGTTTTTAAAATCCTTCTTAAGGTCCTCTATGGACTGTAACCCACTCATATTTTCATTTGGGGCTTTTGGTGCAGGATTTCTGACCTCACAGTCCTTCTCCTATTCCATGCTTTGATCCTCTTTGCCCCCAAAATAGGAGTTTAATGTTGAATTTTACTGTTTATTTTTCCTTTGCCTAGGCATGTTGCCACTTAATTACTTTACTTTTGGTCTTATTGCCACAGTAGGACTCTGCCACCAGACAGGGGAACTTCTGTCCCAAATGTTGGGGTCTTCACAACTTCCAGAGGTATTAGCTGGGTGTCCTCTGTGAAGCCTCCACATGCTCTGGCAAGCTGGATACCCACCCCAAGATCTCCACCCCAGACCACAATCCAGATCCAGGGAGGTTAAAGGAAGAGCGATTACCCCCCAAGACTGATAGCTAGATCCCCCTACAATTTGTAGACCAGGAGCTGAAGCTGCCACTGAAGCTGCAAAATGGCCTCTGTGCAGTGTCTCCTCAGCCACTACTAGCCCCCAGGGGAAGAAATTGACATGTTCCCCAAATACTGGTCCCAAAGTCCATACTACACTAACAACTCACTTTGTCCTAGGCATATCTGTGTTGATAGTTCTGGAATCGCCACAGCTGCTGGTGTTCTGGGGTCCCTCCAGCTGGCTGCTGGCCTGGCCACCCTATGGCTAAAACCACGGCTCATGCAGGCCTGGGCTCGGCTCCCAGAGTGCCGTGCTGTTGGCTCCCAGAGCACTGCACTGGCCATTCCCTGTAGGGCTGCCGGGCTGTCCTCACCGGGAGGTTAGCTTCTCTGTGTTGTTCTGTGGGTGCTGGAGCTCCAGAAGTTGTTCAGAGTCCCCCTTTTACATGGTTTGGAAGTGGTGTGGGCTGGTGTGCCTTGGAAGTGCTGTTTCTACTCTGCTATCTTGACTCCGCCCCACTAAAAGGCAACATTTTGATGTCTTATTGAAATCAGTAGTACCTAATAAATTTTTCCAATAAGAAAATCTAGTGCCAAGTCTAGTACCTTGTATGTACTAAATGATTAATAAATATTTGTTGGGCTTGGAATATGATATACTGGAAGACAAAGGATTTGAATCACCTACCCAGCAAAATTGAATATAATCTTTCAGGGGAAAAAATGGATTTTGAAATAGAGGATTAGAAACAGAAGGAGTCCTACCAAATTCCTTTTACGACACAAATAATGGTACTTATACCCAAACCAAGTAGATCCAAAACAGAGAAAGAAAATTATAGAACAAGTTCCTATATGAATATTGATGTAAAAACTTTAAATAAAATACTAACAAAGAGATTACAGCAATATATCAAAAGAATCATATGCTATTACCAGCTGTTATTTATACCAGGAATGCATGGCTGGTTCAATATTAGGAAAACTGTTAGCATAATTGACCATATCAGTATCAAAACCAACAGAAATTATATGATTATCTCAATAGTTTAAGAAAAAGTCTTTGACAAAATAAAGCACCCATTCCTATTAAAACACTAGAGGGAATAGGAATAAATGGAGTTTACCTTACAATGATCAATAATATTTATCTGAAACCATCAGCAAGCATATCTGTAATGGGGAGAAGCAAGAAGCATTCCAAGAGGTAAAGCAATGATGCCCATAATCACCTTTATTATTTAATACTAGAAATGTTAGCCATAGCAGTAAGAGAAGGAAAAATAAGTTGAAGGAATTAGAATAGGCAATGAGTAAACAAAATTATCACTGCAGATGATATAATGTTATACTTAGAAAATCCTAGAGAAGCAACTAGAAAATTACTTGAAATTATTAACAACTTCAGTAAAGTTGCAGGATACAGAATAAACTAACATAAATCATCAGCATTCTTATATATTACCAAGAAAGTCTAGTAGGAAGAGATAGAAAGAGAAATTCAATTTAAAATAACTGTAGACAATACAAAATTGGGTCAATATTAACTGTAGACAATATAAAATATGGGAGCCTACCTGCCAAGACAAACCCAGGAACTGTATGAACACAACTATAAAATACTTTTCACACAAATAAAGTCAGATCTAAACAATTGGAAAAATATTAATTGCTCATGGGTAGGCTGAGCCAATATAATAAAAATGCCAATTCTACCTAAATTAATCTGTTTATTCAGTACAATTCCAATCAAGCTATCAAAAATTGTTTTATAGAACTAGAAGAATCAAAAGAAAATTCATCTGGAAGAAAAAAAAGCTCAAGGATATTAAGGGAATCAAAAAATTCAAAAGAAGGTGATCTAGTATCAGTTCTCAAACTATATTTTAAAGTGGTAATTATCAAAACAATCTGGTATTGGCTAAGAAAGAGTAATGGGTCAGTGGAATAGATTAGGTACAAATTACATTATAGTAAATGACCATAGGAATTTACTTTATGATAAACCCAAAGATTCTAGCTTTTAGAACAAAAACTCATTATTTGACCAAATATGTTGAGAAAACAGGAAAATAGTATGGCAGAAATTAGGTATAGACCAACATCTCATACTGTATACCAAGATAAGGTCAAGATGGTTATATGATTTAAACACAAAAGGTGATACCATAATCAAATTATGAGAGCATGGGATAGTTTATCTGTCAGATTAGGACCAAAAAAGATCTAGAAAGCATTACAAAATGTAAAATAGATCATTTCAATTATATAAAATGTAAGTCTTTGCACAAACAAAACCAATGCAATCAGAATTATCAGGGAAGCAGAAAACTGGGGACAATGTTTTTGCAATAAGTATCTCTGATAAAGGTCTCATTTTTTTTTTTCGGTACACTACAGGTATATTTATTTGACAGCAATATTTGAAAAGGAAATTTCTCCTTCCTTCTCCAATTCTTTTTTTTTTAATTATACAAATGCTTTATTAACTTCTGGTTTACATCATTCATTTCCACCAGATTATGAGTTACATTTTCCCCCCATTTTTCCCTACCCACCACCCCAGAATAGCAGTCCCACTAGATATCCCCTCATCCAATCTGCTCTCTCCCATATCTTCTCCCATACCCCCTTCGATTTTGCCATTAGGGCAAGGTGAATCTCTGAGCCCCACTGCCTGGACATCTTATGAGACATTTAATTTTAAAACTTCGATTTTCAGATCCATTCCCCTTCTCCCTTGTCACCCACTCCCTCTGAGAAGATAAGCAATTCAGTATGTGTTGTACATGTATATCTATGCAAAACATTACCATAGTAGATATATTGTAAAAGACTGCTTATATTTCCCTCCCACCTGTCTCCCCTCCCACCTGGTCCATTCCCTACTTTGATCCTGTCCCTCTTTGATAGTGGGTACTTCTAACCTCCCCTCTCCCCAGAATGCCCTCCCCTCTATCATCCCCCCTCTCATCCTCCTTTCCCCTACTCAGGAGAGTGAGTGAGGGTAAGATATTCTATTTAGTATGTATGTGATTCTCTCCTTGAGCCAACTTCAATGAGAATATGCTTTTTCCTTTTTGCCTTCCTGTTCTTCTCCTCCCCTGCAACTACTTCCCCTTGCCTCTTCTGCATGAGATAGTTTGCCCTACCCTGTCTCTCTCCATCTCCTCTTGCCACTTCCCTCTCTCACCTCTTGACTTCACCCCTTAAGAATCATCCCTTCCTTGGGGTGGCTAGGTGGTGCAGCGAGCAGAGAGCCAGCCCTGGAGCCAGAAGGACCCGAGCTCGGATCCGGCCCCAGACACCAAACACACAGACAAAAACCCAGCCACGTGAACCTGGGCAAGTCACCCAACCCCAATTGCCCTCCAAAAAAAAACCAGTAATATTCATCCCTTCCCATCAAATTCAATCTGTGCCCTCTATCCATGTATACCTGTGAACATATGCCATGTACCCGTCTTCAATTATTTTCATAATGAGAAAGGTTTCATCAAACAAAGTTATTGTTTTTCCATGTAGGACTGTAAATAGTCCAACTTTGATAAGTTCCTTTTGATTTCTTTTCCTTGATTACCTTCTCAAGCATCTCTTGCTTCTTGTGTCTGAATGTCAAATTTTCTATTCAACTCTGGTTTTTTCTTCAAGAATGCTTGAAAGTCCTCTATTCCACTGAATGACCATATTCTCCCCTGAAACAAGATACTCAGTTTTGCTGGGTAGGTGACCCTTGGGTTCATCCCCAGCTCTTTTGCCCTCTGGAATATCATATTCCATGCCCTTCTATCCCTCAGTGTAGAAGCTGCCAGGTCCTGGGCTATTCTAATTGTGTTTCCACAATACTGAAATTGTTTCTTCCTGGCTGCTTGGAGTATTTTCTCCTTGATCTGGGGATTCTGGAACCTGGCTATAATATTCCTGGGAGTTTTCTTTTGGGGATCTTTTTTAGGAGGTGATTGGTGGATTCTTTCAACCTCTATTTTTCCCTCTGGGTCTAAAACATCAGGGCAATTTTCCTTGAGAATTTCTTTAAGGATGATTTCTAGGTTCTTTCTTTGATCATGGCTTTCAGGTAGTCCAATAATTTTTAAATTATCTCTCCTGGATCTATTTTTCAGGTCAGTGGTTTTTCCCATGAGATATTTCACATTGCCTTCTATTCTTTCATTTGTTTGGATCTGCCTAACAGCATCTTGATTTCTCATAAAGTCATTAGCTTCCATTTGCTCCAGTCTAACTCTGAAGGAATGAATCTCCTCAGTGAGCTTTTGAGATTCTTTTTCCATCTGGCAAATTCGGCTTTTTAAGGCATTCTTCTCCTCATTGCCTTTCTGAGCCTCTTTTGCCATTTGAGTTAGTCTATTTTTCAAGGTGTTATTTTCCTCAGTCAGGCTGTTGACTGTCATTTCATACTTTTCTTGCATCTTTTTCATTTCTTTTCCCAAATTTTCCCCCACTTCTCTTATCTGCTTTTGGTGGGCTTTTGGTGCAGCCTCACAGTCCTCCTCCATGTTTTGTGCCTCTTTGCCCCTAAAATAGGAGTCCAATGTTGAACTTTTCTGTTTATTTTGTTTCGTTTGCCTAGGCATATTGCCACTTAATTACTTGATTTGGGGGCTTGTTGCCACAGTAGGACTTTGCCACCAGACAGGGGAGCTTCCGCCCAAACGTGGGGTCTTCACAACTTCTGCCAGTTGTGTGGCCTCTGTAAAGCCTCCACCCACTCTGGCAAGTTGGATACCCACCCCAAACTTCCCCCCCAGACCACAATCCAGATCCAGGCAGTTTAAAGCAAAAGCGATTAACCCCCAGACTGATTGCCGGATCTTCCTACAGTTGGTAGACCAGGAGCTAGAGCCACTGCTGACGCTGCAAAATGGCTTCCGTGCAGCTGTTTCTTCAGCAGCTTTTCGCCCCTAGGGGAGGAAGCCACGTGTTCCCCAAATACTGGTCCCAAAGTCCATAGGGCACTAACCTCTCACTTTGTCCTAGGCATATCTGTGCTGATAATTCTGGAATCGCCACAATTGCTGGTGTTCTGGGGTTCCTCCAGCGGGCTGAAGGCCTGGCCGCCCTGGGGCTAAAACCGCGGACCTGGGCTTGGCTCTGCGGGCTGCGCTGTCCCAGTGTGCTGTGCTGCCTGCTCTCAGAGCTCTGTGCTGGCCGCTCCCTGCAGGGCTGCTGGGCTGTCCTCAGCAGAAGGTTAGCTTCTCTGTGCTGTTCTGTGGGTGCTGTGGCTCCAGAAGTTGTTCGGAGCTCCCTTTCACATTGTTTGAAATTTGTGTGGGGCAGAGCACATTGGAAATGCTGTTTCTACTCCGCCATCTTGGCTCTGCCCCTCAAAGGTCTCATTTCTTAAATATATAAAGAACTGAGTCAAATTTATACAAATACAGGTCATTCCCCATTTGATAAATGGTCAAAGGGTATGAAGAGGCAATTTTCAGACAAAGAAATCAAAGGTATAGTCATATGGAAAAATGTTCTAAATCACTATTGATCAGAGAAATGGAAATTAAAACAACTCTAAGGGTACCACCTCACACCTATCAGAGTGGCTAATATGGCAAAAAGGAAAATGTTGGATGATGAAGTGGCCCTGAGAAAACTAGGACACTAATGCATTGTTGGTGGAGTTGTGAACTGATCCAACCATTCTGGAGAATGCTCAAAGGGCTATCAAACTGTGCATACTCTTTTATCTAGCAAATACCACTGCTAGGTCTACATCCCAAAGACATCCACAAAAGAATCTATTTTTACAAAAATATTTATAGCAGTTCTTTTCATGCTGGCTAAAAATTGGAAATCAAAGGAATGCCTGTCAATTGGAGAATGGCTAAACAAGCTGCAATCTATAATTGTAGTGGAATATTATTGTGCTGTAAGAAATGAGAAGCAGAATGATTTCAGAAAAACCTGGACTGAACACGAACAGATGCATCGTGAAGTGAACAGAACCAGAATAATATTGTACACAGTAACTGCAAAATTATTCGATGAACTATGAATGACTTAACTATTCTCACTAATACAATGATCCAAGACAATCTCAAAGGGCTCATAATGGAACATACTACCTGACTCCATAGAAAGAACCGATATTGATTGAATGCTGACTGAAGCATGCTATTTTTTACTTTCTTTCATTTTTTCTTTTATTCATCTTCTTGTATACAATGACTAATATGGAAATGTTTTATACAATTATTCATGTATAACCTATATGATTGCTTATTGTCAAAGGAGGGGAGGAGGGAGAGGGAGGAATAGAATTTGGAACTCAAAACTTTAAATAAAAAATAAATGTTTGCTTATTGAATACCAATGAACAAAATTTCATTTACTTGCCTAAGGAGAATCTTATTGACTTTGTCTTTGAGTGACCCTGTTTTTATTTATGACCATTTTAGTAATAATACAAGATGTTAGATGCCCTTATTCCCAAAGATGAGAAATGGTATATTTTTCAACCTCTTGTCCACCAAAAAATATGGTACTGGACCTAAGATTCCACAAGCTCTTATTTGTTTAACTCCAATTTGCTGTGGTACCAAAATGAACAACACTTTTGTTCAACTTTGCAGCTTCTTTTTTCTTCACCTCTATAACATTTCCATCACCCGATTTGACTGAGTTGTCCTATTTTTAATAGGATTAATTCAATTAATCAGGAAAGAATTTCTGAGGACCTCCATTATGTGCAGGTGTCCAGGTAGACACTGTGGATAATATAGTGAGGTCCCAGGTGGGCAGACTGTGTAAGTGTGAACAAAAGTGATTATTGTCTAGTATGCATACCAGAGGAATGTGCCATAAGTAACTCAGACACTGGAACCAGTATTTATGGATGAAGCTGAGAAGCCTCCAATGTAAATATTCCACCTTCCATAGTGTACCTATTATCTGAGCTTTCAGAGTCAGACCTCATGCTAAAGTCATAAAGTGAACACATAAACCTGACAAAGTGGAAATCAGAAGCAAATCTGTCTTTAATCACCTCATACATAGCTGGCATACCTCTTTCACTCTTAAGACAGTTCTTTATTTCTATAAAATAAATACATGTAAAATTGACATATAATCTCCCCCTCCTCTGGCCCCCAGATAGCTCATCATTTTACAGCTTAAATGCAGGTTGTTAATTGTTTCCACCAGATGTTATTTACTGTAATAATTTCTGGACCAGATGATAACATTTAACACTTAGAGTAATGTTTTGATGTTCTAGCATGCCCCAGTGCATTTGGACTTATTACCAAATCATCACTACAAGGCAGGAAGTTTCAATAATTTATAGACGTCATTATGCCTGGCAGAGTAGTAACCCGCCAAGTGAATGAGTGAATTGGCACGTGCATAGCCCCCTCTTCTCTGATATCTCCTGCCAGCTTCTCCTCAGCCTGTTTTCCTGACATTTTAAATCATATAGCCAAACATATTGAATTGAATTTCCAAAGAAAGCCTTGATTTTCTCATGGAGATGGATTTTTCCCCTCCTGTTTGCACATCATGTACATGAAACAATTTAATCATGTAACCCATGTCTACCAATTATGCACTGATTGCTTTTGATGTGGAGAATGCACTTTTATCTCCTACCCGTTGAATGCTTAGTGGTTTAATTCCACCATGTGGATTACTGCTCCTCACTTTGCCCAGAACTGCACGGTTTGAGGTCTATACCCCCAGGATTCTTTTGGAATATTCTCCTAAACCTAAATGAGAACTGTCAAATTTCTTTGTCTTAAATCTGTCTATTCAGTGCCTGATTTTTTGCTATATTTTTGCCAACATACTTTATTCATGGGAAGAACTTTTTCATTTCATTTTGTTTTTTGAGAAATAATGTAAAGCATATTGTTGTTACATTTACATGTTTAAAATGGGTATCAAGAGTAAAAAAAAAAATCTATAGGAAATTGGGCAGTCATTTCTTGCTGCTCTTCCTGGCTCCTAGTCTATTAGTCTTCTAATCTGATTTTTGTTCTTGTCACTCTTTTTGTGACACATGAAGTCTCAGGGATATAATTTTTGGGTAATTAATCATTTTATTAATTATGGCTAGTGAATCATTAATAAAATGATGGTCATTTGGCTCTCTCATAAACTAAAGACGAACCATGGGGGCTGATCAATGCTTATATGTCCTTGGAAGAGAGGGTCTTCCCACTCAGATGGAAATCAACTGATTGGTTAACAATTTATGAGAGAATGAATATTATTTCTCTCAACAATTTACCACTAACAGGATACAAACAATTCTTTAGACATCGAGGTTTGCAACTTTGGCATCATCTTCAATTCTTCCCTCTCCCCACTTATCACTTTTCAAGTCCTATTAATTTTATCTCCACATGATCATTCATGCCCATCCCTTCTTTCCCCTCATACAGGTACTATCCCAGTTCAGCCCCTTTTCACCTCCTTTTTTGATCATTGCACTAGCCCTCTAGTTGGTGTCCTTGCCTCCACTCGCTTCCTTCTCTAGTCTATCCTCCACACAGTTACCAATTGCTATTTCTAAAGGACATTTCTAATCATGACTTTCCTTAATTAACAGGCTTTGGTGGCTTCCTAAGACCTCCAGAATAAATTACACATTCCCCTGTTTGGCACGTTTAGGCTCCATCCTATATTTCTAGACTAATTTCATATGACTAGTTGTCCCTTTTCACCTCTGCCCCTTTCCATTTTTAGCCTTTTTCAAGATTCAGCTCAAATATTACCCCCTATATGAGACCTTTCCAGATCCCCTCTGGAATTTAATGTTCCCAACAAATAATATTTTCTATTTTTCATTTGCCTATAATAATAGCTGACATTTATAAGGCACTCACTATGTGACAGGTACTGTGCTTTACAATATTATTAAATTTACAATTGCAATATTATAACAATTATTATAATTTTTTACCTCATTTATCCTCACAGTGTGGGAGGGTGGTGTTATTATGCCCACTTTACAAATGATAAAACTGAGGTAGAGAGTGGTCAAGTGACTTGCCCAGGCTCAATCAACTAATAAATATCTGATGCTGGATGTGAATTCAGGTGGTCTTGAACCCATGCCAGGTGCTCTGTACAGCACAACCTGGCTGCCCTACCTATTTCCCACTTTCCCCGCAGTAGTATAAACTCCTAGAAGGTAGGGACTGTCTCATTTTTGTCCTGGTAACCCTAACACTTAGTGAAGTTCTTGACACACTTCTAAGCACTTATGTCAGCAAACATTTATTAAACATTAACACTGTGCTAGGTAGGTACCAAATAATAATAATTAAAAAAAAACCCAATACCTGCTCTCAAGGGGCATATACTTGAACTGAGGGGTGATAACATGCATTCATCAAAGCACATTGAAACCAGATACAAAGTAACCCTATGGAGAAAGGCCATAGGAAATGAAGCAGGAAAGACCCAGACAGGGAGTGCTGCTTGAGCTATGTCTTTAAGGAAGAGAAAATTTTTGTGAAGTAGAGGTGTGAGGGAAGCATTCCAGGAACATGTGTGCATGCGCAGTACAAAGGTTTGGAGGTGGGAGATGAAATGTTCTTTGTGGGGAAGAGAGACGGCCAGATAAGCTGGATCATAGAGTAAGAAAAAAGGAACAATGTCCAATGAAGCTATAAGGAGAGGCGAGAATGATTATTGTACATGGCTTTACAAACTACTGAGAGATGTTTCTATTTTTTCCTGGAGACAATAGGGAGTTTATTTAGTAGATGAGCACCATGGTCAGATCTGTACTTCAGGAAGTTCCTTTTGGCAACTGTGTTAAGGACATACTGTAGTGGAGAGAGGACTGCTCTGTGGAGGGAAATGTGTCAAGATTTGGTAAATGATGAGGTGCATGGTGAGAGGAATTGAGGAGATTGAGAGAACCTGGTACTGTTTAAATAAAATAAAGAATTAAGGAAAAGGGGTGGATTAAGTAAGGGGAAAGATCTGTTTTAGGCACATTGGTTTTATGATTGTTCTTGAGCAAGACATTTTGAAAAATCCAAGAAGCTGTCAATGCAAGACTGAGGCTCAGTAGAAAGACTATGACCAGAGGAGCCAAATTTATGATGACTGATAAGGTCACAATGAGAGAGAATGTAGAAAGGCAAGAGATGAAGGTTCAGGACGGAGCCTTGGAGAATACCTATATTTAGGTAGCTTAATACAAATGAAAGATTGGAAAAAGAAGATTTAGAAGGAGTAGTCAGCCAGAAGAACCTGGGAAAGAGTCATATTCCCCCAACTCAGAGAGGAGAGGTCATCTAGGGAAGAGGGCGTGGTCGCTAGTGTCAAATACAGCATAGAGGTCCAGAAGGAGGAGAACTGAGAAAAGACCACATTTGGCAATTAAGAGATCTCATGTAACTTCATCTAGAGCAGTTCTATTAAGCAATAAAGCTGAAAAGGTGATTTCCAAGGGTTGAGGAGTATGTGGGAGGCAAAGGAAAGGAAAGCAGTAAGTATTGAAGAAGGGGGGGAATGCCAGTTTGCAGGCGACAGTGACAAAGAAGGCAGAAACAGTACTCACGAAGCCATAGGATAGTGGAAAGAACAATGAATTTGGAGTTAAGGACCACAGTTCAAATCACAACTTGACAATTTTCTACACATGATACTCAAAATGAATCATTTAGCTTCTCTGGGGTTTTATATCCTCACCTGAAAAATGAACGGCCTGGAGCAGAAGACCTCTGAGTTCCCTTCTACATTTAAATTTATAAATCAATTATTCATCCTATGGGCTAGCAATACACCATCACAAGGTAGATATTTAGGAAAGTCAATTAGAGAGCTTAACACAGGGTGATAAATATGACCATGAGACTTTCACATAGATTTTGTGATTGGAGAAAAACAAACAAGACAATTCCATACTGGGCACTTTGAGCACGTCTGTCAGAAACAGAATTATTAATTATCCAAATTCATATATCAGAGGAGGAATATAACCTGGGGTTTAATCCTAGTTCATTTGCATAAGACTGCCATCATTGGCAGAAAAAATGATTTCTCGGTGTTGCATGCTTTAGTGAAGGACAGAGGTGGTGAGGGCTTGGGAGAAGAGAGATTGTCTAGTTGTGTGAGAGGCCCCTGGGGGATGAGAAAGGCTGTAGGAAGAAGTGACATGTAGAGGGCCTCATCATACTGATTTCCAACTTGTTGCTTTACAGACTTAAGGGAACTTTTCCCTTGGGTGAGATTATGGACTCTCTCCTTCCTTTCCTCCCTTCCCTCCTCTCTCTCTCTCTCTCTCTCTCTCTCTCTCTCTCTCTCTCTCTCTCTCTCTCTCTCTGCCCCCCCCATCCCTTCACTGCCTCCCTCACTCTGTATGTCTTTCTCTGTATCTCTCCATCTCCCCACTCCCTCTGTTTCTCTTCCTCTCTTCTTCTTTCTCTCTCTTTTTGTCTCTTTCTCTCCTTTTCTCCCTTCCATCTTCCTTCCCTCCCTCCCTTCATTACCTCCCTCCCTCTCTCTGTCTCTCTCTTTCTCAACTGAGCTGAAATACCTTAATCCCAGTGCCAAAGCTGATTCACTCTGTATTGCTGGCACATCCTACCCTGTCTAACTTCTCTAATTTCTGTTTCTATTGGCTTGGTTAAATGGGTTTATTTACTATTCAACATAAATAAACAAAGAAATGAATAACTGAATAAATGAATGAAAGATGATAAATAAAAGTAACGAAAACCTAAATATATCCTTGTATTTCTACTTAGAGAGGGAAAGATAATATGTCTTGCTTTTTGAAGTCTCTCTAACCAAACTATTTTCTAATTACAGTTTATAGGATTCAAGAACAAGAGGCAAAATCCCACAGTAAAGACTAAACTAAGGCATAGAATTTAGGTAATGTTTTTGATATATCAAGCAGAAGGATATTAACTTAACTATAAGTACAACTTGTAAAATCATTTCCCTAAATCCATTCACTCGAGTGAAGGGTGGAGAGCAAGAGGTATTGCTCCTAATTGGATTAATCACAGGGGCTCCTGTGTCTTAAGAGACCAGACCCTTGTCTGGTCACCACTGTAATTCTGTCTTCGTGGAGATCAGAGTTCTTTCTAGAACCTTGGCTCAGTTTCCCTTTAGAAATTGGTTAGACAGCTAATGTTACAAGAGGATTTCAGAGCAGGATGCTAACTCCTTAGAATTTAATTAAGTGCTGACAAGGTTTATTTCATTCAGCTGAGTCTTAAAGGATCGTATAGTGGTATAATATTTCTTAATAATTTCCTTAAAAAGGGAATAGGGGAATGGGATGCATTAGTATGTCACCACAGATGGGATGTTTAATAGCTGCAAAAAGAAAAAAGTTCCATTAATAATAGTGAATATTTTGGTGATTTCTATAAAGTTATTATAGATATTGAGAGGCTTCTTGTTATACTGGAGAGGGTACTAGGTTGGACTGTGAGTCAGGAGGCATGCACTGAAATCCTGACTTTGCTCTTTACTATCTGTGTGACCTTCAACAAGATCGTTAACTTCTGTGGATGTCAGTTTTTTTAATCTATGATAGTTATTTCCAATATATCCTGTAAATAGTTGGTTTGTACATGGTTGTTTATATGTTGTTTGTCCCATTAAACTATGAGCTCCGAGGATTTGTCTCTTGTCTTTCTTTGTTATCACCAGCACTTAGCAGAGTACCCAATACACACTAGGTGCTTAATAAATGTTTATTGATTATTTATTGACTGACTATGAGATAAAGATTTTGATTAGATGATCCCCAAGATATCTTTCTGCTCCAACCTTTCATACTTCTATAATCTTGATATGGTTGTTATGAGTCTTGGAGCCATATTGAAGAAAACTAGCAACAAAAATGTCACTAGTCTTTAAGAGACATAGTTGAGGAAGACTGATAATAATATTCAGTGGGTAAGATATTTATGTACCAAATGCATAGAGTGTGTAAAATTAGCATGTGAAATGGAGATCTTTAAGTGAGAAGGTAAATATGATGACCTCATAATTGTCACTGAGACTTGATGGGGTGTGGTTCATGACTGAAATATGGAAATGGAAGAGTGCCCCTTGTATAAAAGGAAGACATATGATTGTAGTGTCAGGATACTGTTACATATTAATAATAATGTCAATGATAATAAAAGGAATGTCTCATCAGTGCTCTCTCCCTAGAGATTCTTCCCTCCAGTGCATATTAAATGTCTCCATTTGGTTGACCTGCTAATGTCTCAAATCCTATATATCCTGACCCAAATTCCTCATCTTTCTTTATAAATCCACCCCTTTCCCACCTTTCCATTTATGTTGCTGGCACCCTCATCTACCCAGTGACCTAGGCTCCAAACCTAAGTAATTTTTTTTTCCCCACCTGGACCAAGCTTGGTCATTATTTATTTTTATTTTTTTTTAAACAAATGCTTTATTAACTTCTGTTTTACATCATTCATTTCCACCAGATTTTGTGTTACAATCATTTTCCCCCAGTTATTCCCCTACCCAACCTCCCAGAATAGCAGTCCCACAAGATCTCGATTCCTCCAATCTGCTCTCTCCCATACCTTCTCCCATACCCCCATCAACTTTTCCATTAGAGGAAGGTGAATCTTTGTGTCCCAATGCCTGCACATCTTATCTCCCTATTACAAGCAAAAGAGTATTAATAATAGTATTTATATATATTTGAAACATTTAATGTTAAGACCTTGAATTTCAGATCCATTTCCTTCCTCCCTTGCCACCCATTCCCTCTGGGGAGATAAGTAATTCAGTATATGTTGTACATGTCTAGCTATGAAAATATTATCATAGTAGATATATTGTACAAGGCTGCTTATAATTCCCTCCCACTCATCCCACCCCCCACCTGGTCCATTCCCTACATGATCCTGTCCCTCTTCTATAGTGGGTACTTCCAACCTCCCCTCCCCCAAGGATGCCCTCCCATCCATCATCCCTCCTCTCATCCCCCTTCCCCCTATACTGCTGCAGGTTGAGATATCCCATTTAGTATGTATGTCATTCTCTCCCTGAACCAAATTCAATGAGAATGTGGATTTGCCTTTTTTTTCCTTCCTATTCTCCCCCTCCCTTGCAACCACTTCCCCTTGCTTCTTCTACATGAGATAGTTTACCCTACCCTGTCTCTCCCCATCTCCTCTTGCCACTTTCCTCTCTCACCTCATAATTTCATCCCTTGAGTATTCTCCCTTCCCAACAAATTCAACCTATGCCTTCTATCCATATATAACTGTAACCATATACACACACATTCACATATGTATTCATATGACCACATACCCTTCTTCCATTATTTTCATAGTGAGAAAGATATCATCAGTCACAGTTATTGCTTTTCCATATAGGAATGTAAATAGTTCAACTTTGATAAGTTCCTTTTGATTTCTTTTCCCTGATTACCTTCTCAGGCATCTCTTGCTTCTTGTGTCTGGATGTCAAATTTTCTATTCAATTCTGGTTTTTTCCTCAAGAATGCTTGAAAGTCCTCTATTCCACTGAATGACCATATTTTCCCCTGAAACAAAATACTCAGTTTTGCTGGGTAGGTGACTCTTGGGTTCATTCTCAGTTCTTTTGCCCTCTGGAATATCATATTCCATGCCCTTCGATCCCTCAGTGTAGAAGCTGCCAGGTCCTGGGCTATTCTGATTGTGTTTCCACAATATTTAAATTGTTTCTTCCTGGCTGCTTGTAGTATTTTCTCCTTGATCTGGGGATTCTGGAACCTGGCTATAATATTCCTGGGAGTTTTCTTTTGGGATCTTTTTCAGGAGGTGATCTGTGGATTCTTTCAACCTCTATTTTGCCCTCTGGATCTAAAACATCAGGGCAATTTTCCTTGAGAATTTCTTGAAGGGTGATTTCTAGGTTCTTTCTTTGATCATGGCTTTCAGGTAGTCCAATAATTTTTAAATTGTCTTTCCTGGATCTATTTTCCAGGTCAGTGGTTTTTCCCATGAGATATTTCACATTGCCTTCTAATCTTTCATTTGTTTGAATCTGCTTAACAGCATCTTGATTTCTCATAAAGTCATTAGCTTCCATTTGCTCCAGTCTAACTCTGAAGGAATGAATATCCTCAGTGAACTTTTGAGATTCTTTTTCCATCTGGCAAATTCAACTTTTTAAAGCATTCTTCTCCTTGTTGCCCTTTTGGGCCTCCTTTGCCATTTGAGTCAGTCTATTTTTTAAGGTGTTGTTTTCCTCAGTCAGGCTGTTGACGCTCATTTCATACTTTTCCTGCATCCTTCTCGTTTCTCTTTCCAATTTTTCCTCTACTTCTCTTATTTGATTTTTAAAGTCCTTCTTAAGGTCCTCTATGGCCTGCACCATGCTCATGTTTTCCCCTGGGGCTTTTGGAGCAGGACTTCTGACCTCACAATCCTTTTCCTGCTCTATGCCCCCAAAATAGGAGTCTAGGGTTGCATTTTTCTGTTTCCTTTGCCTTGGCATGTTGCCACTTGATTACCTGACTTTTGGGCTTGTTGCCACACTATGACTTTAAGGCCAGCTAGAGGAATTTCCGTCCCGAACGTGTGGGGGGCAACTTCCGTTTCTGGCAAGCTGTAAACCCACCCATGACTTCCACCCTAGATCACAATCCAGATCCAGGGAGGTTAAAGCAAGAGCGATTACCCTCCAAGACTGATCGATGGATCTCCCTACAATTAATTGCAGGCGAAGAGCTGGAGCTGCCTCTGAAAACTACAAAATGGTGGTGTCTCCTCAGCAGCTTCTAGCCCCCAGGGGAGGGAACCGACGCATTCCCCCAAAAACAGGTCCCAAAGTCCATAGGACACTAACCTCTTACTTTGTCCTAGGCATGTCTATGTTGATAATTCTGGAGTCGCCATGGCTGCTGGTGTTCTGGGGTTCCTCCAGCCGGCTGCTGGCCCTGCCGCCCTGGGGCAAAAACCTCGGGCTCAGGCGGACCTGGGCTCCGCTCGGCTCTGCTTCCTGCGCTCTGCGAGTTCCTCGCTGCGGGCTCCCAGACCACTGTGCTGGTCCTTCCTGCAGGGCTGCTGGGCTGTCCTCAGCAGGAGGTTAGCTTCTCTTTGTCGTTCTGTGGGTGCTGGGGCTCCAGAAGTTGTTCAGAGTCCCCTTTTACATCGTTTGGGGGGAATCTGGGGGCAGAGTGGCTTGGATGAGCTGTTTCTACTCGGCCATCTTGGCTCCGCGCCCCCCAAACCTGAGTAATTTTTGATGCTCCCTGCCACATTCAATCAGTTGCCAAACCATCTCATTTTTACCTGCATGATATCTTTCTATTTTATCCTCATATTTCCATCAAGCACCATCACCCAAGGTCATCCCCTTCATCTGTACTTGCTTAGGTTATTGTAACAACCTACTGATTTAGTTTCCCTGTCTAAAGTGTCTTCTGTCACCAATTAATCTTTCATATAGCCAACAAAGTGAGTTCTGGATATTAAATTTTAACATTAGAAGGAGAAGCACATCAGTTGACAAAAATTATTATAATTCTACTTCAAAATAAAATTTTTCATCCTCTTTCTATTTTCTTTGTCTTATAAATATAAAAAGCACATTGAGTCAATAGATGTAGCTTAGCCCTTCAAGATATTTTAAAATTCTAGTCCTTTTACTAAACATGCTTCTTAGTGCCTCAACAATCATCTTTACTTGAACAGATATTTATGAAGCATCTCATATGCAAGATTCAGTGCTGGACACTGAAGATACAAAGACAACAAAATGAGCCCTGTCTTCAAGAAGTTTATATTCTACAGGTTTTCTCTTGGCTTTAGGGTAATTTGCAAAGTCCTTAAGACCCTCCAAAATCTGGCAGTAATCTACCTTTGCAAGCTCATATCACAAGCTTTTTCTTGATTCTCTTGACATTCCAACCAAACCGGAGCCTTAGCAGTTCCTTTACTTTCATCTCCTATTTCTACCTACTGTGTGTCCATGACAGTTTCCTATATCTACAATGCATTTGCTTCTCATTCCTGCCTTCAGAATCCTCCTTAACCAACTAATTACTTCTTTCTCCTTCTAAGGATTATGAACTCTCCTAACACTTTTTACAGTCCTTCCTTGAATATTTAGTATGGCTCTCTCCACCGCCCCCCCCCCTTTTTTTTTTTGGTTTGGAGGTGTGAAAGCAAGACAATTGGGAATAAGTGACTTGCCCAAAGTCAAACAGTTGTAAATGTGTTAAGTGTCTGAGGCTGGATTTGAACTCAGATCCTCCTGACTCCAGGGCTATACCACCTAGCTGCCCTAGCTCCCTCCTTTTTGTAAGATATGTTCCAAAATGGGTTACTTGTATACTTGTCTAGCATACTAGATTGTTCACCTTTAAGACACAGTGTCATTTTAAAAAATGCTTCCCAGTTCCTAGCTTGTGCTTTGCCCATCGACTGCCAATAAATGCTTATTAGATTTAATTAAAATCTCCTGAAGCTAAAATAACAATAATCATAATAATAACCATTATATTTTATTTATAATTCCCTCACAAATTCATGCTGTGGACAGCATGATAAGGAAAGAAGCCTAGATTTATCATCCAAAGATCTGGTTCCAAATCCCAGCCATTACTGCCAGTAACACTTAGTGTACTCCCTGTGTGTCCTGGGGAAAATCAATTCCCTTCCTAGGCCTTTGCTTCACCATTTGTAAAATGAGGGAGTTGTTCAAAAATGGTTTCTAGTTCCTTTCAGCTCTAAGTCTATGATTCTAAGTATTTATTATCTCAGTTTTGAGGATGGGGAAACTGGGACTCAGAACGTTCAAATGACTTGTTCATACAGAGATAGTGAGGGGCAAAGATGAGACTCTCAGGTCTCATAACTCCAGTTCCATCGTTACTTCCACTATTTTGTTATTGTTTAGTCATTGCAATCATGTCCAGCTCTTTGTTACTCCGTTTGGGGTTTTCTTGGCAAAAATACTGAAATGGTTTGCCATTTCCTTCTCCAGATCATTTTACAGATGAGGAAACTGAAGCAAACAGGGTTAAGTGACTTGTCCAGGGTCACACAACTAATAAGTTTCTGAGAGCAGATCTGAACTAAAGAACACGAGTCGTCATGACTTGACACCCAGCACCCTATCCACTGTGCCACCTACATCCGATATACTATGAGAAATATATAGGGTATCCCAAAGAGTACAGTTTTAAGCTTTGATAACCTCAGAAGTATAAATGCTACACACATACAAAAATCATATGAAAGTGTAACTGCATAAATTTCCTTTATACTTATGTAGTTTTGTGAATTTTGAATAATATATTTTTAATTTAAGTTTTAACAAGTTTGGGCATCATGTACAGTTATCCTTTCCACATCATGACTTTCTCTATCATACACACACACACACACACACACACACACACACACACACACACACACACACATTTATATTCCCTTCAACTGTTCTCATACTGAGAAAAGTTTCATAAGTTTCAATTATCATTTTTTTCCATGTAGGAGTGTAAATAGTTCAAATTTGACAAGTTCCTTATGATTTCTTTTCCCCGTTTACCTTCTCTTGCTTCTCTTGTTTCTTGTATCTGAATGTCAAATTTTCTATGCAACTCTGGGTTTTTCATCAAGAATGTTTGAAAGTCCTCTATTTCATTGAATTACCATGTTTTCCCCTGAAGCATGATACTCAGTTTTGCTTGGTAGGTGATTCTTGGTATTAATCCCAGATCCTTTGACCTCTGGAATATCATATTCTAAGCCCTTTGATCCCTCAATGTAGAAGCTGCCATATGCTGTGTTATCCTGATTGTGTTTCCACAATATTCAAATGTTTCTTCTTGGCTGCTTATAATATTTTCTCCTTGATCTGGGAACTCTGAAATCTGGCTATAATATTCCTAGGAATTTTCTTTTGGGGATCCTTTTCAAGAGGTGATTGGTGGATTCTTTCAACCTCTATTTTTCCCTCTGGTTCAGGGCAATTTTCCTTAAGAATTTCTTGAAGCATGATTTCTAGGCTCTTTTTTTGATCATGGCTCCCAGGTAGTCCAATAATTTTTAAATGATCTCTCCTGGATCTATTTTCCAGGTCAGTGGTTTTTCCAATGAGATATTTCACATTGCCTTCTATTTTTTTTTCATTTGTTTGGATCTGTTTAACAGTATTTTGATTTCTATAAAGCCACTAGCTTCCATTTGCTCCAAACTAATTCTTTTTTTTTTTTTTAAAGCAATTGGGGTTAAGTAACTTGCTCAAGGTTACACGGCTAGTCATTTGATTTATGCGTGGGTGCTCATTTTCTGAGGCCGGATCTGATCTCGGGTCATCCAAACTCCGAGGCCGGTGCTCTTACTCACTGCGCCACCTAGCCGCCCCTTTAGGGCAATTGGGGTTAAGTAACTTGCCCAAGGTCACACGGCTAGGTTTTTGTTTGTGCAGATTAAGTGTCGGAGGCCGGCTCCGAACTCAGGTCCTTCTGATTCCAGGGCCGGCGCTCTATTCACTGCGCCACCTAGCCGTCCCCCTGCTCCAAACTAATTCTGAAGGAATGATTCTCTTCCGTGAGCTCTTGCGATTCTTTTTCCATCAGGCAAATTTTGCTTTTTAAGGCATTCTTCTCATTGACTTTTTGAGCCTCTTTTGCCATTTGGGTTAGTCTATTTTTAAAGTGTTATTGTCTTCAGTCAGATTGTTGAATCTCTTTTCATGGTTTTCTTTGCATCATTCTCATTTCTCTTCGCAATTTTTCTTCCACTTCTCTTATGTGGTTTTCAAAATCTTCTTAAGCTCCTCTATGGCCTGTATGCAGTTCAGGTTTTTCTTAGAAGTTTTTGGTACAGGAATTCTGACTTTGTTGTCTTTCTTCTCTTCCATATTTTGACCCTTTTTCTCCCTAAAATAGGAATCTAAAGTTGGATTGCTGTGGTTGTTTTGCTTCCTTTGCTTGTTCATGTTGCCACTCAATTATCTGACTTTTGATTTTGCCACAGAAGAACTCTGCTTCCGGAGAGAAGAGCTTTGTCCCAAATCATTGTGGTTTTCTCAACTGCTGGAGTTACTAATTGGGTAACCTCTCTATACCCTCCACAAGTTCTGACTCCTGGTCACACACCCCTGGACCTCCACCCTGGATAGCAATACAGATCCAAGCATGTTAAAGCAAAAGCAATTATCCCTACAGAATGGTTGCCCAGTCCCCCTACAGTCTGCAGGCCAGGAGCTCTGAAGCAGCCACATGGCAGTGGCTGCTGCACCTCAGCCACTTCTCCCTCTGAGGGCAGAGGCCAGACTGCACTCGTGGAACCCCTGTTCCCAAAATCCACACTGACCTATCACTTTGTCTTTGGCCTTTATGGTCTGATAATTCTGGAAACTGCCACAGCTGCTGGTGATCCACTGTTCTGAAGTCCCTCTAGCCAGGTCTGGTCATGATTGCCCTGAAGCTAAAACCACAAGCCCATGAGGGGCTGGGCTCTGCTCCCAGCATGCTCTAATGGACCCTTCCTTTCTGCCTGCTGGGCTGTCTTCACCCAGAGGTTTGTTTCTCTCTGTCACTTTGTGGGTTCTGTAGCCCTAAAGTTTGTTTAGAGTCATTTTTTATAGGAATTTGAGGTAGTTATGGAGGGAGCATACTGAGTTTTCCTGCTTCTATGCCACCATCTTGGCTCTGCCCCTGAAAGTTGTTTTTTTTTTTGTTACAAACTATAAAAATCAATTAGAGCTATCTATATATTCGCACAAGATCATCATTATGTTGAATTTTAAAAGGAAATATCCATATTTTAAATGTAATTTTCAAATAATTAACAATAATTATTCTTTCAAATGTTTTTATAAGTTTGTAGCATTTAGTCTCTGAAGTTATTAAAGTTTAAAACTGCATTCAGAATTTTAGAACATCCTGTATTTGGTCATAGGCTCCTCTGGGTAACATCAGTGGTAAGCTACAAAGGCAAAAGACTCAGAATTTGAATCCAGGTCTGAAACTCTAGAGACCAGTGTTCTTGCCATAGTCATGTGCTTCCACATTACTTGAGTTAGAACTAAGCCTTTAGGAATGCCATTACACATTAACCCTTGCTGTTTTTTAATCTATCTCCTTCCCCCAATACTTTTTCTTTTGCTTTCTCATTAGTTATCTGTAGAAACATAAAAATTAGTGAAATCTGAAAAAAGGGTCAATATATCCTTTAACCATATGGCAAAAGATGGTCATTCTTTTTCTGGATATTTTTGTTCAGATTTGTTATTTGGTATGATAAATGATAAGTGGGATTAGACATAATGTCTCTTGTCCTTTCCTGTTTTACTCTCAGAATTGAAGTCATTACTGATAAATTATCATGAGTAATACATATGTTTAAGTAGTTTCTCTTATGCTGGAATACAGTGTTTCTGTTAAAATATAGAATATAGATTTGTCTTAACTGTATGTTATTTTAGGGCCCTGACTAGAATGGGGTTACATTTGGGGATTTGAATAGGTACAATCATTTACAATAGTACAGTTTTTCTAGTGGTGCTATAGCACTTGCTTAGGAATTAGACTGCCAGGGTTCTAGAACAATAGAACATAAGCCTCTTGAGGATAGGTTAGCTCTCTCTTTTGTATTTGTATTCTCAGAGCTTAGTCCAAAGCTTGGCATGAAGTAGATGCTTAAAAATGTTTGCTGATTGAATGAATTAATATTTGTCTATTGGGTAGCCATATGTCCTTGAGGAGGTCACAATCTTTCTGTGTAAAATTTGCTGTCTGTAAAATGGGAACAATTGCTTCTTTATCCAAGTCATTTATATAACCCCTTTTAGTCCAGAACTTATTTCAATAAATCCCTCCTGCTTTGTGCTCAAGCTGTAAAACTGAATGATGAGCTATTTTGAAGCAGATTAAATGCATTTTTTTTCATGATAATCTAAACAAGATTTTAAGGGTGAAGAATCAATACTGAGTATGTACTTGGTGATTATAATTAGGTTTGTTTGGGGCTTGTCAGGTTTAAATCTTCATTTAGCCAAAGCTAAATAAATCTTATAAAATAATTATGCCTCATTTGTCTTTTTCAATTATCTATGCCCAGATCCCACCCCACATTATGTTTGTTGTGTGTCATATTTTTCAAAATCTAGCAATGAGGTTGGGAAATCACCTGTATTGCAGAGAGGAAAATATTTGATCGTGAAAGAATTAGGTTACAGCTCCATGCTGGCAGGTGTCCATGCTCAGGGATAGGGTATGTGTGTTGGAGTGGCGGGGGAGGAGGCAGAATATCTACCTTCAGCTCACAATAATTTATGAAGATCAGCATGATTTGGATCTCTTGAATGCTGAGTCAGGGAATTTGGGTCTTCCTGGGATTAATTCACTGATTGGCTTTCAGTGAGGCATTTAATCCTTCTGAGCCTCAATTGCCCTAATGATGACATTGAGATAATTCCACAGGATCTGCCTGTGTGATGGCGACCACATTCCAATTTATAAAGCTCTTTGTTCTGCTCCTAAGAAAGGCCTGGAAGCACCAGTGCTAAGCTGAAAGAGAACTTCAGAGCTCTTTTATGTGAGTTCTGAAATCATTTGGTATGGCTTCTTTTTTTTTTTTAACAATATGGTTATCTCAGCTGTTGCTTTCTGAGGGGTCAGGAACATTTGGGTTTGAATTCTTCCTCTGACATTTAACTAGCTGTTTGACCAAGGGCAAGCCATTTAATCTCTCTGAGCTCTGGTTTCCTCATGGGTAAAATGGGGTTAGTTCTAGCCATAGTAATCACTTCATAGGGTTGTCTTAAGAATCAAATTAAATAATATAATGGACATTATACAATTTAAAGAACTATATCAAAAATTATAAATTTAGGGCTAGAGATCATGAGCCCAAGTCACCTTATTTTATGTATATAGTATAATTTTGTTTAAAAAAACTAACAAAAATCTCTTTTATCTCTCACCCTACCCCCATAGTTGGTGAGGTAGGTACTAGGAGGCTAAGAAAGACAAATTTCCTGTAGTAAATATGCAGTAAAACAAATTTCTCCACCAAAGGTGTTAAATATATATGTATATATATAGAATACATAAATATATACATACATGTGTATGTGTATATAAACACATACATATACATGTGTATATGTGTATAATATACATATATGTGTATAATATGCATATATGTGTATAATATACATATATATGTGTACATATATTTATGTGTATATATGTCTCATTTTGATCTCTGAGTTCATCACCTCTCTGTTAGGGGGTAGATTTTATAGATGAAGAAAACGTAGACTTATAGAATTTTAGTTTTTTGCCCATAGTTATCCCTTGATTCTAACTTCAGGGGATTTTCTGCTTCCCAACAACAAAAATTATTATTATTTTCACAAGAATGTGTCAGCTAGTGGCATCTGTAGTTTTTGTGAAAAATTTTGAGCAATCCTTTGTGAGAAAGAATCTATTTTTAAAATGTAATGTTTTTTAAGAGTTTCAGATCTTGAGGGACTCAGCTTCCCAAAGGTGTACTCTAACTTGTCCCTATCCTGTTCATGTCATCAAATGGAATTTATTAGTGAGCCTCAGTAAAATGAGACTTCATCTCCAGAGACTAGAGGATACTGCTTACCAATTCCAGGCAACTGTGGATCCCCGAAGAGTCTGGGAGAACGGAGGTGACTATGATTTTAGTTGTTTAAAATAGTTGGTCTCTCATGAGAAAAATGGGTAGCAATTGGCTGCTATGACCTTTTTTCAGGTTAAGGGTTTAAAGCATATAGCAGGACTGCCCAAAAAGGCTTGCTCTGAATGTCTGCTTGACCAGAAGACTGCAGACCTCAATGTTCCTGTTCAGGGAGAGGGCCCTTGTGAAAAAGGCACTTCTCCAATTTGTTGACAGTGATGCTCAATGCAATGTTATTTTCAGTCTAATTTCTCTAGATACAGGATACTTCAGGATAAATGATGGACCCTCCTAGTATACATGCTAAAGTTTCATGTATTTGATTTGGAAAATCCTACTATATAGAGTGACTTGTAAGATTTAGAGCTAGAAGGTACTCAGGGTTCATCCAGTCTGACAGTTTCATTTTATGGATGAGGATACTGAGGCTCAGAGAAGTCACACATGACTAGCCCAACATCAAATGGATGATAGATGACGAACTAGAAGGTACCATTATTGGTAATCTAGTTGAACCTGCTTCAATTTACAGGTGAACAACCTGAGGCCCAAGGGGATTAACTGAATTGTAGTAGACTCCACAGTTAGTTTTTGAACCCAGGCCCCCTCTCTCCAAATGCAGCACACTTTCTGCTATATCATGATGCTAACTGGCAGGGCTAGGATTTGAATATTGGTCCTCATCGAGCCAGTCTGGCACTCATTCCATTGTACCATGGTGTTTCAGATGCATAGTCTGTGAATTTCATCACCCACAAATAAGAAATGACAACAATCACAAAATGACTTTAAATTGTAACCAGAATTAAATCCCCTTTAATAATTATGCCAATCTTACCTCATCTCAAGTGAACAAGCATTTATTAAGCACTTACTATGTGCCAGGTACTTTAGTAAGCACTGGGTTTACAGAGAGTGGTCAGGATAGTCCTTCCTGCCAAAGAAACTCATAGTCTAATTGGGAAGACAGCTTACATAAACAACTATGTATAAACATGATAGCTATAGAATAAATTGGAAGTAAACACAGAGAAAAAGGCACTAAGCTTATAGAGGACCAGAAAAAACTACCGGCTTAAGGTGAGACTTGGAGGAAGCCAGGAGAAGGAGATAAAGAAAGAGAAATTCTAGGCATACAGTTCAGCCGATTTAAATGCTCTGAGTTGGGAGTCTTATGTGAGGAACAGCATGGAATCTAGTGTCATAGGAGAGCAGAGGATGTGGAGGGGAGTAACGTGTACAAAAGACTATAAAGGTGGAAAGGGACCAAGTTATGAAAGGCTTTAAAAGCCAACTGGAGGTAATAGGGAGCCAGTGCAGTTAATTGTGTAGGAGGAGTGACATGGTCAGATTGATTTGGCAGCTGAGTGGAAAATGGATTAGAGTAAGGCGACTTTTGAGGCAGGGACACTCACCAGCAGACTATTGCAATAATCCAGACAGGAAGACATAAGTGTCTTTAGCAAGATGGTGGCAGTCTCAGAGAAGAAGAGTGCATAAGAGATGTTGAATTGGTAGGACTTGGTGACTGATTAGATTTTTTTCTCTTGTTCTTAAAAAAAATTAGAAGAAAAGGAAACTTAGGATATGGACTATACTAGCAGAGCCTTCACTCCTAATTTAAAATGAAATGTCAAATACGTTTTTTGGAAATCCTTGGGGTTACCTTTGTAAGCTTTTAGAAGTGTGTGTTTGGATGATTGTCTTTATAGTTATTTAAGAGCATTTGGCAGGGGAAAGGTTAGCTTATATAAAATGTAATAGAAGAAGATGCCTTTAGAACTTTTAAAAGACAGGTGGACAGATGAGGTACTCAGTCTTGTGATGAAAGATGTGGAGAATCTTCTCAGATGATGGCAAGTCAAGATAATTTAATGGATGTCCCACTTCTCTTAAATGCTTACACCCTGAATAAACACTAAAAGCCACATTTTCAGACTCCTAAATTTGGCCTCTGAAGTAGAAAAATCCTCAGAAACAGGTCAGTTAGAAAATCGAGAATTGATTGAATGCCTTGTACAGTTTGATGGAAGTACATCCACATCAGTGAATCTAAGAGGGTGCCTGGTGGTCACCCAATGGTGAAATGTGCTGACAATATCCAATATAGCTGCCTTTGTGACTGGCCACTAGGAATTCTGCCACCAATGCCAAATGACTTTGGGGTTTCCCATTCAGTATCTATAGCTTTCCCCTTTTTATATTTCTCCAGTATTTTTTTCTCTGTAATCTTCCAGCAAATGCAAAGTAACTTCTAAATTCTTAGTTGCTCCTAACCCTAATCCCAGTTCCTAACCCTAATTCTCATTGTGAATGATTAGAATAGGTTCCAAGGACTGATAGCATTTGATTTTAATGAGCACAGCACTTAAGTAGAAGGTACATGTCTTCTCTTATCCCAGTATTTGACACAATAAGTCATTTTTGTCCTCTAATTTGGGCAGCCATTTAGTTGTGTTAGTTATTTTTCATCAACATCTCTCAGGCTTTTCTTCCCTGGTTCTTTCTGCCCCCTCTGCCCCCTTTCCCAACTCTAATTTTCTCAATTCTTAACTGAAGATCTGGAATTTTTGCTTATTTGAGAGCTCATATGATACTCCCACATACTCACATTTCTCCACCCCACCAAAGAAGGCTCAAAATTAAAGCTTTAAGTGAACAAGTGATCTTATGATGCATTTAAAAATAGCTTTGACAGGTTCCTGTCCATTGTGTGATATGTTCAGAAAGACTGGCCACAATGGGCTTTTAAAGCTATTCCATATCACTGGAATCCTAGAGAAGTTATAGCTTTCTGAAGCACAGGGCTTTTTAATAAATTTCTTTGACCTTAAATGAAAGGAAATTTTTGAATTTTTTAATGTGTTAACAGAGTGTAGAGAATAAACAATTCTTTAAAGGACATTTCCAGGAAAACTGCTGTGAACTGACTGGGGTTAATGTCCAGAGGTAATGGACTCTCCCAGTGGGTCATTAATTCCCAGGAATTGGCCCCTGCTTCAATTGCTATTGCTTAAGTAAACAATAAATAACATCAAACAGATATGTAATGAACTATAAAACGACCAGTTCTGAACCTGCATTGTGGAGATGCCTGCAGCACACACAAAACACACTTCTATTAATCACTTCCCAACTTGATTGATTAGTTTCAATCAGCACCCTGTCCCCCCTGTGTTCTTTTTAAATGGATTAATTTCATACTCATGAGGTCAGGGAATAAAAGCATTAATTTTGGGCACAGGAAAAATGATCTCTCATTGAGGTTTGTACGTCTTTCCACATAGTATTTCTTTTACCTTTTCAGTTTTAGTATGCATCAGTTATTAGCACTTAATGCCTTTTGTTTTTTGAATTGTTTTTAGTGGGTAATGAGAATGTAAATAAGATTCCTAAGGATAGGATTATTTAAATTGTCACAAATGTTTGTTAAGCTCTTGTGGAGTGACTGTGTAAGCCTGTATGGGGCACTGTAATGGTCAGTAAAACAGAAGATACTGTTATGGCCTACTGGGAGTTTATAATCTAACTGAGGAATGAAGGTCTATACCCATGAGGCAACCAGAAAGTAATACAGGCCTGAAGAGGAACACCTTATATATTTGTCTTTGTGGGAGAATTAGAGGCTTAGCTAACAATTCTGGTAACCAGAGAAAATTCTTTTGTAGGGAAGAGACTTTGGATTGAAGGCCCCATGGTAGGAAAAACCCTGGGATTTCATGGAGCCTCTGCAAAAGGGTGGAATGGAGAGAGTGAAGTTTAATTTCAGATAGTTTCCTATTTTTACTCTCAGTAACTACATTATGTTCATTTTCTACCCAGTGAAGAAGGATAAGTATGATCTTTACCATTGATATCACAGCACTTTGTATGTGTGAGTGTGTGTGTGTGTATGCGTGCACACACATGCATGCATGAGCACACACACACACACACACACACACACACATACACACACACACGATAACTGGATTTAAGTGATACAGTATACAGCACCAAATACCAGAGGGGCCTTTGGGACATGTTCTAAGCACTGTGCACCTCTTTCAAGTGCTCAGAATAGTGGCCCATTACTCACCCTTTGGATCCACCCCTTCATGAGTGGCATCCAATTCCCTGGAGATATAAGTAGGCTACACATTGTGTGGAACTTACATTTTCTATCACATGTAGGAGTGTTACTAGGGTGTCTCAGTCCTTACTGCAAATAACGATGATGATCTTTCCAGGCTTTTGTACACCTTTTCAGGCAAATAACTGAAAACTACCAGTCTACGGGATATGTAGGAAAGACAATTAAGTGGTACAGTGGATAGAATTAGGAAGATCTGAGGTCAAATCCTGACTCAGAAAATCTGTGACCCGTGTCAAGTCATTTAACCTCTGCTTGCCTCAGTTTCCTCCACTGTTAAATGCACATATCATATAAAATGGTATGAATGGCAGATCAGTTACAACAGTTTAACATAGCAGGCAGTTTAATAGAAGTAGAAAGAACACTAGTTCAGGAATCAGAGGACCTGGCTACAAAATTCTGCCTCTGGCATTTATTTATGTACATGGCGTGGATATGACACTTAATATCTCTGGCCCTCAGTTTCCTCATCTCTAAAATAAATGGGTCATCTCTGAGATTTCTTTTGGCTCCAGATGTGTATCTCCCCCAAAGGTTGCACAGTTGAATAACCAGGGCCTCCTGGTTCTTGATTTGGTGTCCCAGCAGTTGTATTTCCATTTTATGATCTCCCATTCTTCTGGTCTTACCATCTCATGCATATATTTAGTTGTGTCTCTCATCCTTTAACTCCAGACAAGTCTAAAGGATAAATAGCCTGTTTATTAAAGTACCATCAACAAAGCCTGAGAGAGGAGGACATGATCCTTTGGGAGGTCAAATGACATTTCCCCAACATCGCTCATCATGTTCAAATTCTTGTTTCCTTTTAAATATGTGCCTTTTTCTCCCTCCCTATCCCCAGCACCACCATGGCTTTCTTTATCAGTATAAGACCTTGTGTGTTCTTCTTGAGAAGGATAGGGGAGGGGAAAGAGATTTCTAATAGCTATTGATGTACCTAAAATAGATTTATTTCAAACATTTTTTCATTAAATTTTATTTTTATTTTTTTTTATGACTCACCATTTCCTTTATTTGTACAAAATAGTGAATAATCATACCCTGGCTGGGAAAAAAGGGTGGTTTTAGCTTTAAACAAGTCCTTCTGTCCAGAAGCATCTATTTTGAAGGCTTAGGACCAGCAGCTTTAGCCCCAGCATCTTTGGGTTTGGACTCGGCAGGCTTAGCAGCCTTAGCATCAGACTTGGCTGCCTTGGGGTCAGACTTGGCAGCTTTGGGGCCAGATTTGGTAGCCTTGGGATCTGACTTACTGACTTTGGCAGCAGCCTTAGGGTCAGTGGGCTTGGCAGCCTTGGGGTCAGTGGGCTTGGTAGCTTTGGGGTCAGTGATTCTGGCAACCTTAGAATCAGGCTTCGTGATCCTGGAGCCTGGACGTTTGATGCTGATCCTAGGACCTGGACGCTTGGTAGCCATCTTGGGGCCAGCACGCCGGGCTCTGGCTTTGGGGATCTTGGGCCTGAGGAGCTTGGCTTTAGAGGCCTTGGAGCTCAGGGCCTTGATGGCCTCTGCTCGGGCCTTGATGGCTTTGGCGTTGTTGGCCTGCATCTTTTTCAGCCCCTTATTGTTGTGTTTCTTGGCAAAGCGCATGTTTCTCAGAAACTTGGGGTCAACCCCTTTCAGAGACTCGTATCTCTGTGACCTAGGTTTCTTGATGCCATTTCTGTGCCATTTTCGAGATTGGTTGTGGGTGGTGTGGTTCTTAGACTTAGCCATCTTTACACCGCAGCCTGCGCTAACAGGCACTCCACCGACCGGAAGAGGCCAAAAGGAGAGAGAGAAAGCTAAATTTTATTTTTCAATAAAGTAGCATGTATTTTCTCTTCTTGCCTCTCCCACCTTTCTCCCACCCCATGGAATAGAAAGAAAAGAAAAAGAAAACCTTTTTAAAACAAATTTGTATACTTAAGCAAAACAAATTCCCACATTGGGCAAGTCCAAAAGTATATGTCTCCTTCTGTATATTGAGTCCATCACTGTACATCAAATGTGGGGAACATACCTCATCATTGGTACTCTGGAATCATGGCTGGTTGTTGTGTTGATTAGAGAGCATGCCTTTGTTGTTCCTTCTTACAAGGTTGTTGGGACTTTAGCAGACAAACCACAAAAGAAAGGCTTTGAAGAAAAGGTAGGACTTGATCTGGGCCTGAAATGAAGGATTTGGGAGGATAGGAAGAAAAGAAAAAAAAACTTACCATATAGGTGGAGCTAAATATAATAAAACCTTAGGCTACATCTTTTTAATTAGCATTCAAACTAAGGCAGGTGAAAATCCCATTGTACTCTGCTCTAATCAAACATATATGGAGTATTGCATTCAGTTCTGAGCACCACATTTTAGGAAGTTCATTGATGATTTAGTGTATATCTGGAAAATGACAGGGACTGAAAATAAGAGCCTCTGCAGATCAGGTAAAGATACTGGGCTGCTTAGCCTGGAGAAGGGAAGATCTACAGAGGATGTGCTAGTTTTCATGTATCCAAAGTCTGTCTTATGGAAGATGGATTCCATTTGGTCTGTTTGGGTCAAGGGAAATGATCAATGAGTGAAAGCTGCAATGAGAAAGATAAAAGCTTGATGTAAAATAAGAAAGAAGGTATTCCTAACATTTAAAGTTATCTGTGCATAGAATGGCCTTACTTGGTATCTGGGTTCTACCTCTCTGGAAGTCTGAAAGCAAATGCTACTTAAGAACTTCTCAGTTATGATATGGAAGGGATTCCTTTTAAATAGCAGTAGATCTAGATGGCTTCAAGTCCCCACTCTGAAATGTTGTAAGTCTGATCATTGTTTCTGCTTATTGGTACAGTATTTTACAAAGATCATTGATGAGGTAGAAATAACAAGACTTGGCAACAGATTGGGTGGGTGAGGTAAGTGCAAGTGAGGAGCTGAAGGTGAAGCCAAGATTGTGATACTGGGTAACTGGGAGGATGGTGGTACCCTGAATTATAATAGGGAAGTTTAGAAGAGGGGAGGGTTTGTGGGGAAAGATGATGACCTAGCCACTCATCAGGGAAGTTATGGAAGAGATTCTAGTTCAGGCATGTTGTTGTTGTTTAGTCGTTTTAGTCATGTCTGACTATTCATGACCCCATTTAGGGTTTTCTTGGCAGATACTGTAGTGGTTTACCATTTCCTTCTCCGGCTCATTTTACAGAGAGGAAATCAAGGCAAAGAGGGTTAAGTGACTTGCCCAGGATCATACAGCTAGTACGTGTTTGGGGCTGGATTTGAACGCAAGAAGATGAGTCTTTCTGACTCCAGGACTAGCACTCTATCTGCTGTGCCACCTAGGTATTCAGGCACTGATGGGACTAAATAACCTCTGAAGTCTGTCAAACATTGATATTTAGTTTAAAAATCAAGAATATATTATAAGGTAGTCCTAGAATATGCTTAATGTTTCTACAGTATGATTGAAAATTATTCAGATAGTGCAGAATTATACTAAATTAATTTTGCTTTGGAATTTATGAAAAGAAGATTTCCACTGTCCCACACTTTATTACTACATTGTTTTTTTAAGGGCATGACTAAAATACATGATTTGTAGCAAAAATTCAAACATTTTGTTCTCTTGGGTCTTTCAAACAGTTGATGACTAATTTTAACTGTGCATGACCTTGCCAAACCATCCTGAATACTTTTTTTCCACTCTCAGTACATGCTAGGGAGCTTATTATTTCTCATAAAGGATTTTGAATTTTTATTTTCAGGCTTAACAAAAGAATTCACCTCATTCACATTCCAAAGAATAGAAAAAATATGAAAGACGTTTCTGGGCAGACAATAAAGAGGAAGAAGAGAAATAGGCCTGGTATACAAACAATGTTTTTGTATATTTCTAGTTCCCTCATTCTCCTCCTTTTCCCCAACCCCAACAATAGTTTCCAAATTTTAAATGGCTGAAATGGTCTTCAGCAGTAGGTTTAAATTGGACCTGAATTATCTGTATTTCTCCAGACTCTGAGCCCTTAGAAAAGGGCTTCATTTTACTTCTGAGCAATCTATGATGATTGAAATCAGGCTGAAAGCTCCTACTAATATACTTAGATTTAACTCCTGGGAAACCTGCCTCAGAGTGTTTTACTTGTCTTCAAATTCCCCACACTGGGTCTAGCAGGGCCCCTGATACTGACCTTAGGAGTACTAGGGGAGGCACATTTTGTCAGAGTTGTTTTGCCTCTACAAATGGAAAAGGGAATGGTATTAGATTGATAATTATGAAGCCTGATTGGAACAACATTGCCCAGACTGATTCATGATTGTTTAAAAAAAAATATATATATATATATATGTGTGTGTGTGTGTGTGTGTGTGTGTGTGTGTGTATGCATATGTGTGTGTATATATATCTACACATATATATATCTACATACATACATATATATATATATATTCAGGGTTTTTCAGTGATATCTTTCATTTAATGAGGCAACTGTGGGGTGCTATGCAGAGATCACTGAACAGAAAGAACTGACTTCACAACCGCCTTTAGAATTTCCTTCAAATATTTATTAGCTTTCTGACTCTGGGCAAGTCACTAAACTTCCCTAACCCTCAGTTTATTCATCTGTAAAATAGTAATATTAATATCCACCTCCCAAAGTTGTTATATCAAATGAGGTGATAGATGTAAAGTGCTTTGCAAACCTTAAAATGTTATGTAAGTACTAGCTACCATTGTCATCATCAGTGGTATTTTTTTTGGAGGGCGATTGGGGTTAAGTGACTTGCCCAAGGTCACACAGCTAGTTTTGTGTGTGTGTGTGTTAAGTGTCTGAGACCAGATTTGAACTCACGTCCTCCTGACTCCAGGGCCAGTTCTCTATTCACTGCACCACCTAGCCACCCCCAGTGTTTTGTTTTGTTTTGTTTTTAACAAGCAGCTAGTGTTTCACACATATCTGTGAAGTAGAGGGAGGAACAGAAATAATTTAAAAGCATAAATGACCAGAGCACCACCACAATTGGTAAAGGTTAGGAAAAATAAACGTGTCCCCCATTGGGCCCAAAGGCTGAACAAGATTAATTTAAATGGTTCCATTTAGAGAAAATGTTTCTAGTTCCAGAAGTGAATGGCAGACTCTGTCTTTTATCTCTGAAAGGTACACTCCGTGACATTTTTTTCTTCATTCTTGTGCAGCATGTATAAAATGAGTTCATAGTTATCTGTGCTGAGTCTCCATTTGAAGCAAGGATTTGATTGTGTGAATGATCTGTCCGGGCTTAATGACAATATAGATTATAATGCAATAAAATGATAATCCATCTCCTCTTTGATCGCTGTGCTATTTTAATTCAGTCGTGACGTCCTGTTTGCTGAGGCTCATCCCATGTGCTTCCAATTCCTGTTTAACTGGCAGATGGCATATCTGATGCTTTACCCATAGGGCTGTATCAATGTGAAGGACTAAAAAGGTGCTGATTTTCATACCCATAACAGATGAATAGCAAAAAGCAAGGGCTTTGTTTAAAAATCCCTGCCCCAGAACTCCATGGGAGAGAGGATGGAAAGAGACTAAAAGCTGGACTGGAAGTAATCCATTATTATCCTGCCTTATGAAGACACCTTTTATTAAAACGTCCTGATTCAGCAATTGCTCACTTCCTGATGAATTCGGATTTGACATTAAAGAAAACCACCATTTGCTGGTTGTGATGGGAAGTTGGCCTTCCTTGCAATGTGGTGCCAGTTATCTGGCCTCCTGTATATAGAGGGTAAAACCCTATTTCAATAAAAACTTTTTTTTCATATAAGCTAAAAACTTTAAAAAATGAAACCTGTTCACTTCTAGGGGGGAAACCTAACCATTAAGTACACATTTAATTACCTTCATCAGTGTTTACATGTTATGGTACTAATAGTGGAAAGAGCATTTGAATCAGAAAACTTGGGTATAAGCCCGGATTTTTGTCACTTATTAGCAATTATTCAGCCAGCATTTATTAAACACCTACTATGTACTCAGCATAGTGCTAGATTTGGGGGTTATAAAGACAAAAGTTAGAGCAAATAAAATTATCTGAGCTTCATTATTCTCACCTTTAAAGTGGGAATCTTTTAAAATAATGCATAAAAATAATACTTGAATTTTCTACCAAAAAGGTTGTTTTAAATAAAAGTATTTTCTAAACATTAATCCAGTACATTAATGTGAATTATGTGATGGTGATGATGTTGCTATTCTTATTCCTTTTTGTTTATATATGCTACTTTATGTATATTTCTGGTAGTTGTAATAGACACATACACACGCTCACACACACATACACACACACACACACACACACACACACACCCCCAAAATCTCTTAGAATTGCAATTGCACCATTTTCTTTTATCCACGTATTAATTGATACAAATAAAGATTTTATTTTCATAACATTCAAGATGGGAAAATGTCCGAAGATCTGGTTATTATGGCTACTGTTATAGTTATAAAGGATCAATACTATTAATATTGCTAACTATTACTGCTTATAATAATGAAAAAGCATAACAATATTGAGCATGAAAATTCATTATGCCATATGTGAATAATCTGTCATATTGAAGAAGTTTTCATTTTCAAAACAATCGGTTCTTTCTATTTCCATTCAGATATGGGACAGTGTATAATGATTTGCCATTAATGCTGTAATGATATTATAATTTAGATTGAATTTGTGTTTTTCAAGTCATATATTTCTACCATATAAGCTTAGAAGAATGTTAGGGATTTGGGGAAGCAGCCAGATTTTATCTTTCAGGTCATTAAATAAACACTATAAACAATGCCTTCAGACTAGGTATATATATCACTTGTAATTAAATTCTCAATTTTCAGAAATCGAGCTCATATTAAATCAAATTTAGGGCCATCAGAAGGGTAAGGGAACAAGCATTTATTAAGTTCCTGCTATGGCACTGTGCTAAGCTTTTTACAAATATTACCTCATTTGATCCACACAACAACTCTAGGATGAAGGTGCTATTATTATTCCCCTTTTACTGATGAGGAAACTGAGGTAGACAAAGGTTAAGTGACTTGCCCATGGTCACACAGCTAGTGTTTGAGGTCAGATTTAAACTCAGGTCAGCCTAACTCTAGGCCCAGCAATCTATCCACTGTGTCAACTAGCTACCTAAATTTTGGTGATTGGTTTTGGCATCAAATAAAACCTCCAGGGGAAAGTAATGAATCAAGACAATGTGAGTATTTGGCAATAGTGGTGTGGGGAAATAGGTGGAAAACAATAGAAAAGCAGAAGACTTCATCCTCTGGCACTCTCCTTCCCTTTGGTATGGTCACCTCTGTAAAGCCTTTGATAGAACATACTCTCCAGTTGGTCATAAGAGAAGAAAGGCCATTTATTGAGTCTTCCCTCTAGTTCTGCTGGCTATACTTTTCCACTGATGCTCTTTCATCTGCAAGAGCATACAGAAATACTAATTAGTAAATCTTTAAACAATAGATTTATGTTTTCTTTTATGTATTTTGGAAGGAAAAACAATTCTAAAATGTATTTTCTTTACATAATTTTCTGTTTTGATCACAAGCTACTATAGGGCAGGCACGGAAAGTGATTTCTTATTTGTTAATTGAGTCTAATACAATGCCAACCATGCACAGGTGAATACTTTAAAATTCTATAAAGCTCCTGGCTCTCTTTTTAATGAGCACTTTGTAGAATGTATGAGAAAGGTTCTACCCCACTGTGGCATTAGCAGGTAATCCACTGACACAATCTTGTAATTTACTTTGTGTCCCTGATAAAGGGGAATATTTGATTAACCCCTCTGTGGCATCTGAATATCTTAAGCTTTGTACTATGGTTCAGGTCATCAAAATTTATGGACATATTTTATATTATGATGCCTTGTAAATTTGAAAATGCAGCAATTACAGAAATGATTTAAATTTCAGAGGTAATCTTCTGGGGTTTTTTCCTTCTAGGCAATACAAATGAAGCTGTCTAATGCCACTTATAACTAGCCAGAAACCAAGATTTTTTTTTTTAATAAAGAGAACATTCAGATTGGACATTACTTTCTACCCTTAAAGTAAAGCAAAATGATATTCCAAAACCCAGTTTTTTAAATGTGTTTTTATTAAACTGACCAAGTCATATAGTCTGAGGTTTTTTTTTTAAGTTAATGGTGCATAGCTAGTAATTATAGTTGTGATTATAATCATCTTTGAACATTGATAACTCATCTTTCCTTTGTTAACTAGTTGATCCCATCCAAGATCATTGTAAATTTTAAGTCACTGATACTTCGAATATAGTTAGTTTATAAAGGCAAAAGTCTCTTGTTATTTGAAAAGAGCCTCTCATTGCATCCATATATTCTCATAAACTTAAAATATTTGTTAATAAACATGAGAGTGAACATACATTCTAATTCTTTTCAAAGAATGAACAAGCTAAAGGAACGTGAGCATAGCAGAGTAGCAAACACATTTTTGATGCCTATACAGTTATACAAACGTTACATTTTAAATATTGTCTTTTGCATGGTGCCTAAAATCCAGATTTTAAATATTACTAGATTATTCTGAGTACTTCTCCTGATTCTTATAATGATGAGGTCATTAGCATGGAGCATCCTGATTATATTTCAACTTTAGGTGATCTCATTCTAACTGCCTAAATTACTCCTGCAATTTCTGTTAGAATTCATGCTTTCTTTTTACATTTTTGGTTTACTTTGAACAGATGACTTTGTGATTTCTAAAGTATTTTTACTTAGTCTTGTTTCCTTTTCTTGTCATTATGTCTGTTACCAATCTCTACATCTCCATATTGTCTACAATATTTTTCATTACCCAAAACAACGTATGACTAAGTGTTATTCAGATGATCAGAGTTCTCATATCAGTTCATGTTTTAGTTTCTTTGATTTGTATTTATTCAGAAAAATCCCCACATATTTATCGATTGCTCTAAGGGAATGGGTATAAAGATATCTTTGAACTTGTAAATTCCTGATTTTTGCAATGACCTCACGGGAATCTGCCATCACTCAGAAAGAAGTACCTAAGAAAAGCTAATGGGGATGGGTGTATTTCACAGATGCATGCCATTTACATATATATGCATAAAATGAGTTTCCATCTGATTTATTCAACTGAAAAGTTGGAGCTCATTTTCTCTGAGGTGCTTGCAAGCATAGATTTTCCCCACTGGAAAGTTTAAATAAATACCTTGATTACTTCAAGAAGCATCATGCACACTTAGTCACAGGTCATACAAGGCATGGTTGTCATTCTTGAGTTGACATTCTTGACTTTTTTGCATTTACAAAAGGAAAAGAAGATTTAGGAATAGTTATACTCTGATGTAGAAAATGTTCTCAGGTGCAGTTTTGAAGTATGTCAATATATGGTTGACGTTGTTTCATTTGCTTGGCTTGAATCATATCAAATTGATTCATATGGTGTTATCTGCATTACTTGTAGGATTTTGCTAATACTTTTGAATTCATGTTATGCTACTGTCTTGGTTTCCCATTTACTACACATTTTATTGCAAGGAGGGATTGATTTTGCTTTTTTTATGTGCCTAAACTTAGCACAGTACCTGGCATCATAGTTATTTTAAAAATGCTTGTTGATTCAAAACTCAAAAAGGTTTAGTGGGAAGGGCCATAGTCATTCCCTTCACATCATAATTTAACATACCTACTATATAAACCATACCATGCTAAAGATTGTTATGTCCCAATCTTAATTCAGAAACTTTCCCTCCCAACACAGATCTCCAGTTTATTTCTAATTTATAGTCTTAGAGACTTGCCTAGGGCAATGATTTTCACCTGGTTACATGGCTAGTGTCAGAGGCAGGATTTGAACTCTGATCTCCCTGACACTGAAGCCAGCCAAACTAATATTATGGTGCTAAATGTTATATTAGGCTTATTTTTTTCTCTTACAATCCTAACACTTAAAGTATACACAAAGTAATATCTCCATCTTTTGAGTTAAATAGGTTCTACCTAGAATTACATAGTTTCTTAAAGAGGCATTAAAATGAGCCAAAAGAGATACCCATTTAGACATGAAGGATAAAAATCCAAGGGGGTGGCTAGATGGAGCTGTGAATAGAGTACTGACCCAAGAGTCAGGAAGACCTGAGTTCAATTCCAGCTTCAGACACTTAACACTTACTAGCCATGTGACCTTGGGCAAGTTACCTTAACCCCAATTGCCCTGCCGTCGCCCCTTCAAAAAAGCAAAAAAAAAAAAAAAAGATTTACTAATAAAGACCAAAAAATTAAAAAAATAAATAAAAGTTCAAGAAATTTTGTCATAAGTTAAGATGGTATGTTAAACATGTAACCTTCACATTTATCCTGAGAGAGATTTATTTGCATAGCAAGGGAAAATAACTGCTATTTGCTCCATGGACTCCACTCATGAGGAGACTTGTTACAGGAAAGTCTCAGTGAAGTGGTTAATTTATTCCTGCCAATTGCCCATGGAAATGGAATTAAGCCTCGTTAACTTGAAATAGAATGGTTGTCCTCTATAGCAGAGGAGGATAGTAACTTTCAAAGAGGGCAGACTCAGAGGAACACATAGGGCACAATCTCCATATCTGAATCTAGGGAGACTTGAAGAGATTTCTAAAAAGAAATACTTCATAAATCTTACTCTTTTGATGATTTCTGAAATTGAATTCAGTTGAGCTAAAGTCTTTATTGCATTGGGTTTCCAAATATGTCGAGGACCGGTGGACATGGATAAGAATTAAAGAGCTGTAAGAAAGGATTCCTAATAATAATAATAATAAAAATACTCCACATGGCACTTGGATGCTGAAGTTAGACTGAGTCCTGAATTGTCATTGATGGGTTTCTCAATCTTGTCAGTAATGATGGTCTCCCATGGTGCCAGCAAATGACAAGCAATTTGCTACAGTTGCTGCTGTGACCAGTTTGTATTAAGATGAAATGTTGTCATGAGACAAATATATGAAAGCTTGTACTTGCTTCTATCTAATGCAAGGGAAAAAAAATCTATCTCTGCTTGACCAAGAAAAGAGAACCCTCCTTGAAATGAGCTAGGGAGAAAATTCATCAGTGGTTCCCTTTCATAGTGTTTCTGGTGCCTTTATTGGAGATGATTTTGTTTCAGGGAAGTCAAAATGAGCTTGTGTGCATGCTAATGATTTAGGGGTTTTAAGTATCCTTTGAGTGTTTGGACATGTTGCTTGTGCATCATCATTGAGATTTGCAGAGAAAGGCATGCTGGCTTTGAATTGATAGTTCCATCAGTTTTAGGATTCATAATTAGTAGGTGATTTATGTGGGAGCATTAATGCTTTCAAAAAGTCTGTTTGGGCAAAAACTCAAATAGTGCAGACTGTAGTTTGGTTAAGGACTCAGTCGATAATCAATTATGAAGTCCCTTCTATGTACCAGGCTGTGTGTCAAGTGCTAGAGATACAAAAAGGGCAAAGGACAGTCCCTGTCCTCAAGGCGTTTACAGTCTAATGGGGAGATACAAGATATAAACAGGATAAACTGGGGATCCTCAAAAGAAGGAAGGTACTACATTAAGAGAGCATGGGAAAGCTTCTCATAGAAGGTAAAATTTTAGCTGAATTTAAAGGAATCTAGGGAAGCCAGGAGGTGGAGTTGAGAAGGGAGAGAATTCCAGGCATGGGAAAGCCAATGAATATGTCAGAAGTTTGAAGATTAACTTTGAATAGCTAGCTAACAAATCCGTGTCTGTTTTTATCGGACATGACAGAAAGTAAATTGAGTTTCAGGTTTCTGTTCCCAAAGGTACATAATTCATACATCATTTGATTTTTTGTTTGTTTGTTTTGCTTTTTGGAGGGCAATTGGGGTTAAGTGACTTGACCAAGGTCACACAATTAAGTATGTCAAGTGTCTGAGGTCGGATTTGAACTCAGGTCCTCCTAACTCCAGGGCCGGTGCTCTATTCACTGCACTACCTGGCCGCCCCCATCATTTGATTTTTTAAAGATCTATAAGGCAATAACATTTACAAAGTCATGGTTCCCAACTAAAAGTATGTTTTAATTGTAATTAAATGAAACCCTAACTATCTGGAAAATCTATTGATAGCAGCTAGTCTTCCACATTACAAAAGTTAGTTACTTATTATTGTAAAAATGCTGTGTTAGATACTGAGTCCAATACAAAAATTAACAAGATAGAGTCCCTGCCCATGAGGAGTTTACCATCTACCAGGGGAGGTAAGATACAGATAATACTGCTTTGTACAATAGTACAGAGTGGAACATAAAAAGTACGCTATACTTTTACAGATTTACAGAAAATCTTCTAATCAAGGAAATGAAGGAAAATTTCCTGGAAAAGGAAGCTAGTTGGGCAGTAAAAGGTTTTCTATCTGAAAAGGCAACGTGGAGAGTATTTAAAATACAGGGAGCCTTTGAGCCAAAGAACTGAGACAGTGAAGCAAAGAATATATTTGTGGAACAGCTGATAATCCAATTTTGTTGGAGCATAGGAGAAACGAACTTCGGTTTCATGACCTGTTTCTGTTGAGGGAGTCATTATTTAGTCCCACAAATTCACAGCTTCAGAGAAATTCTTTTTTTTTGCTTTTTGGAGGGCAATTGGGGTTAAGTAACTTGCCCAAGGTCACATGGCTAGGTTTTTGTTTATGTGTGCATTAAGTGTCTGA
>WOXC01012461.1:0-27881 GCA_011680675.1 Gymnobelideus leadbeateri | reverse complement strand
CTTATCCATCTTTTGGTGTCCACTTGATTTACCCAGCTTTCATCTGAGGCTCCAAAAATGTGCAGCAGTCATACCCCAGTAAACCATCTTTGCAAATGGGCTAAACCAGATTAAGGGTAATTGACAGATCTCAAACCTGTCACTCAGTTAGGGGGCTATCTACCCCAAACATGTGAAGACTTTCTCTGGTGGAATAGGCAGATGAGAATAATTTATTCCAATGGCCTTGAAGGTGGGCTGAAGCAGGTACTGTGGAGCACTTATAGCTTGGTCAGACATCAAAGACACCAAGGTTATCCACTGCATCCTGGGCCATCATGAGTCATCTTGACTTTTTTCCTGCTGCTGAACTGCAATGACTCAGGAAGAGAGAGTGGCATTGATGAGCTTGTGCAACTCTGCCTTAAACACAATCCACATACAAGTGAAGACATAACCTGCAATGTCATTAGTCCTCTACAAAAAAACAAACAACTCTCAGTCACCTCCTATATATCATCAATTGCAAAATTTTGTCATTTTTGTCCCCCATATCATTACCTTTCTCTCTGTTCCTGCGATCACAATTTAGTTCAGGCCCATATTACCTCTCACTTGAACTATTGCAATACTCTTCTAACTGGTCTCTTTGCCTCAAGTCTCTCCTCTTCACTAACTCCACACAGTTGCCAGAATGATTTCCCTTAAATGCAGTCTGACAATGCTATTATCTTATTCAAAAAATTCCGGAAGCTCCTTCTTATATCAAAGATTAAATAAAAACTTTTGTTTGACATTAAAATTCCTTTATAACCTAACTCCAGCTTATCTTTCCAGCCTTATTACTGTCTCCTTTTCACTTATTCTTTGGTCTGAACAAGTAGTTCTCAAATTTTTTTTGTATCAGGACCCTTTTATGCTCTTAAAAATTATCGAAGACTGTCTTCCCTCCCATTCCCAAGAGTTTTTGTTTAGGTTCAGGTTGTTGAGGCTATTTTTCATGAACTCACTCTTTTCCCTCCCTCCTCATCTCCTATCACTCATGTTCCTTCTATCACTCTCTCCTTCTTCACCCCTGTCTCACACAATGAAGTGGCCTTACTTCTTACTAAGGCTAAGCCCTCTACTTGTTCAAATTTTCTCATTCCATCTTCCAACAAATTGATGTCTTTCTCTCATCACCAATATTTTGCTTATTTTTCAATTTCTCCTTCTCTACTAACTCATTTCTACTGCCTACAAACATGTAAAATTCTCACTTGCCCTTTCCATTCCCACTACCACACTCTGTATCTTCTACTTTTCATACCTAAACTCCTCTAAAAGGCCCTCTACAATAGTTACCTACACATTTTTCCCTCTCACTCTCTTCTCAACCCTTTACAATCTGGCTTTCAATGTTATCATTCCACCAAAACTGCTCTCTTCAAGGTTACTAATGATCTCCAAATCAGGGACCTTTTCTCAATACTCATTTTCCTTGACCTCTCAGCAACTTTTTGACACTGCTTATAACACTCTTCTCCTTGATAGTCTCTTCTTTAGGTTTTCAAGACACCGTTACCTCCTGGTTTTCCTCTTATCTATATGATCACTCCTCTGTCTCCTTTGCTAGATCTTTCTCCATACCACACCTTCTAATCATGGGTGTCCCTCAGGATTCTGTTCTGGCTCCTCTTCTCTTAACCCTCTATACTACTTCATTTGGTGATCTCATTGAGTCCCATGTTACCAGCATTTTTCTAGTGATTCTCAAATCTACCTTTCCTGACACAACCTCTCCTGACTACTAATCTCACATCCCTTTCCATATGCCTTTCCGACATCTTAAACTGGATGTCCAGTAGATATCTTAAATTCAATATGTCCAAAAAAGAACACATTATCTTTCCCCTCACTCCCTCCTATCTTCCCAATTACTGTACTTGCAGCCTAGGAGTCATTCTGTACTCCTTACTATCTCTTATCATCCATATTGAAGCTATTGCCAAGGCCTGTTGATTTCATGTTTACAACATCTCTCAAATACATACCACTACTCTTTACTGATACTCCCACTCCTCTAGTGTAGTTCCTCATCACCTCACACCTGGATTATTACAATAGCTTGCTTGTTGGGTCTGCTTGTCCCAAGTTTCTCCCCACTCCCCTCCATTCTTCATTCAGTCACTAAAGTAATTTTAGTAAAACACAGATCTGATGATGTCACACATATCTCCCATTCCATAAAGTCTAGTGTTTTCTTATTGACTCTAGGAACAAATACAAAATGCTCTGTTAGGCCTTCAAAGCCTTTCAAACCCTAACCCCCTCCTACTTGTCCAGTCTTCTTACTCCCTGATACATATTCTTTGATCCAGAGACATTGGCCTCCTGGCTGTTCCATGAACAAGACACTTAATCCCTCAGTTCTGGGTATTTTTTCTGGCTGTTCCTGTGCCTGGAACATTCTCTCTCCTCTGCTTGTACAACAGACTTCTCTGGATTTCTTTAACTTCCAATTCAAATCCCACCTGTTAACAGGAAGCCTTCATTAACCCTGTTTAATTTCAGTGATTTCATCCTTTTAATTATTTACTATTTCCCTATAAATAGCTTGCTTTGTATATATCTGTCTCCTCCATCAGACTATTAACTCCTTGAGAGCAGGCCTGTCTTTTGCCTCTTTTTGTATCCCCAGAGTTTAGCATAGTCTTTGATACAAAGTAGGCACTTTTAAATGTTTATTGAATCGAAGGTGGATTATATCTATCAGTGTTTAATATCATACAAATTAAAGTATTACTATGAAAATAGTTTTGGCCCTGAGGATCCCTTGAAAAGAACTTGGGAACCTCTAGGGGTCTACCTATCACACTTTGAGAACCACTCTTCCAAACAAATTTTTCCTGCTATTCTCTACACCCATCATTACATCTTCAACCTCTGTGCCTAAAATGTATTTGTTCCTCGGCTCTGAATCATTGAATCCTTCATTTTTCTTAAAGTAAAAATTCATTTACTAACTCCTAAATGAAACCTTATACAGTTGCTAGTCCCTTCTCCCATTACTTTGTGCTTATTCTGTATGTGCTTGTTTTGCATATATTTATGTATACATACTGTTTCCTTCTATAAAGCATAAGCTTTTTGAGGGCAGGAATGGTTTCCTTTTATCTACAATGCTTAGCACAGTGCTTGATGCATAACAAGCACTTGATAAATTTTTTATTTATTTTGTTTGATATTGCAAAAATGGATAGCAAATAATTCTTTAAATTTTGTGTTTTACACTGCCTAGCATATAGTAGGTGTTTAATGAATGCTTAAATTGAATATTATTTACTGGACACACAAAAGGTATTCAAATACTAGTTGATTTAGACTGATCTGAAACAAACCAAACAAAATTGAATTGAATTGTCCTCTATATGGAGTGGGACAGACCATTAATGTTAATATATGAATGAATGAACTCAGCCTAGGAGAATCAAGTTTCTTAGATTGAATCATACAGCTAATCAGTGAATGAAATATAATATAATCATTGCTACCTAATCTTATCCCCTTTATAATAAAAAGAAAATAGTATGAAGCAAATTAAGTCACACTGTTTTTTTGTGACTTCAAATTTGAAGAATTAGACTTTAGAAACAAAGTGGTAGAGTTACTAATAGTGAAGTTAAGACAACATTCAAGCTTTTCCAGTCAATTTGCTTCATTTTTAAAAATAATTTATTTTTTCCCTTTGAGTTGAGAATAACATTTGCTCCTCATTTCAAACTGCTCTTGAATTTCTCTCTTGTGTCCATAAAATATTAGATATATGGGAGTCCAGAAATACTGAAAAGTCTGCTCTAGAGCATGCCTGGGTAAAAAGAGTCAGTGATCAACCCATATTTTCCACTTTATCTCTTGGAGGATTCCTTGTCTGGATCATTTATTTATATTCAGTGAGGCAATTTTTCCTTACTCATAGCAAATTTTAGCTTATTATAGCTCAGTCTCCTTCATGGGGAAGAGGGAGAAGAATGAAATTTTAAATGCTTGATTTTTCATTATGTGAATGGGAAGTAGGATCCTAGAACATCAGAAATAGAAAGGACCTTAGAAATTAAATAGCACTATTCTCCTTTTATGGAGAAAGAAACTGAGGGTCCAGAAAGAAGGCAGTGGCTTGCCCAACATTTTGCAGCTAGTGACAGAACTGGAATTAGAATGCAGTTTCCCTGGTTCCTACTTTAATTTTCTTTTCCCTGCACTTTTGTTGTCTCTTTCCACTATATCATGCAAAGACCAAGGGAATCCAAACTTACAAAAGAAATCCCTTCATGGATTTACATAGGTAAGACATTTGGGGTCCTCTCCTCCATCCTTACCTCCCCTCAATGTAAGAATAATGTTTATGTTATTTCTTTTTTAACATTCTTTTTTAAAATTCTTTCCCTCTCTCTAACCCCTTCTCTACTCATTGAGAAGGCAAGCAGTATGCTATATAAGTGTAGGCATGAAAAATATATTTAGTAGGAGGGTAACTGAAAGTGTCTCCACTCTATGACTTAAAAGAGTGACTTTTGCACAAAGTGGAACATGACTGTGTTCTGTAACTTTGAATAATTCATCAATTCTATTAAAGGTAATTAATTTTATGGTGGGGAGAAATAGATATTATTTAGATGAATGGTTTTCTTTTTAAGCAAGTTAGTTGTAGTTCTGCTAGTTTTCTAGATAAACAATTCAAGTACTATGAACTAGATAGAAAATTGTTATCTGTAGAACCTCAAGGGTGGTTATATGGATAATCAATCTTTCATTCCTTAGACTGGGTTTTTTTCAGATAATGGAATCTCAGAATGTATTTCTTTTGGATTTTGATGTGAAGTATCACTAGTATGAGTTCTCGATGACTAAGTGGGAAAATATTATTGATTCAGGGAGGGTTCTGGGTAATTTCACCCTAGAAGGAAAACTATTCTACATAAATTTCACATAAATACCGAAACCTAGAGCAGGACCCTGGATAGTGACTAATATTTATAAAGACAAAGACCTGACAGGACCAATCTGGCTTCCTCCAATAATAAGGGAAGAATCTATTTTGACATTATTTAAATGTTTCTTTCTGATAAATGATGGAATGAGCTTCAGCTCATTCTGATGTTAAAAAGCTTTCAATTTCCACCTAGCTATTTGGTGTTAAGTAGGTATAGATTCTGCCCTACAAGACATATCTGTCAATAATCAGGGGGAATATTACATAGATCAAAGGGCAGAGCTCTATTTTGCCTGCAGTGTTGAAGGGAACTAAGCAATGTTCATAATTGGTAGACCTATGAAATACTGGGGGAAAGGAGAGAGAGAAAATGAAGTAAGTTAGTTTTATACAAACTAAATTAATAAGTTTTATACAAAATTCCACAAGGGAAGGGACCACGTCTTGTCTAAACTTTGCTTTTCTTCCATTGGCATTGCCTCTCCAATACTAGGTAATCACTGAATAGATATTTGTAGAAATGAATTAAACATCAAGGAAAGAAAAATGAGTAGTATACAAAGAAGAATGAGAAAAAGGAAGAGAAGGAAAAAAAGAAGTATCATAGGATTACAGATAGCTATAGCACTTGAAGAGACCCTAGAGGTCATATAGTCCTACACTTTTATTTTACAGGTAAGAAAATTGAGGCCCAGAGTGAATAAAAGATTTGCTCACAGCAAACCATAATTTGAGCTCAGGTCCTCTAATGCCAAATGTGGAATGTTTTTCATTACAATGTACATTTGACATATCACACCCCCAAGCATATTGAAATCAATTAAAGTTTATTAAAAAGAAAAAAAGGACACCAATGAAATTTTTCCTAAATATCTATGTAAATCTCAAGATTCTTTTATAGTTTTAAATATGAGAAACTCCCTAGTTGATCACTGTCTTTTTCCAGACTAGTTCTGCTTTGACCCTCTGCTCACTATCAGTGGAAATGGTAAATGAGGTTCTTTTACTCTAATTTCTTTTCATCATGGTCTTTGGTCACAATCACCTGATCCAGTTGTTTATCAGGCAAGGTAAGGATGAATGAGTGTTTTGAGCTTTCCAAATTTTCATTGCCAGCTCCCATATGTATAAGTGAGAGAGAGGAATGGAGGAAGGAAGGAAGCAAGGAAGGAAGGAAACTTCTAAGTTTAACATATAACTGCTGTAACCCTGAACTGGTCATGCAACTGTTCAATACCCCCAAAGAACTCCCTAAGATTATAATTTGCAGAGAAGATACTATTTTGCATAGCTTAAAGGAAGTTGCTCATTTGACTGAATCACAGGTCAGTTGTTTTTAATCCAAGATATAAAGGGAATTGACAAAAATATAGCCAATCCAACATGCTAAAATGTTAAATCACAAGTAATTTCTGAAGTATGTTCTCAAAGTATATGAACACATTATTTTAAATAAAATGACAGACAAACATATAAGAATGCTTCAGATCACTGACAATAAAAGATTCAAATTATAGCAACTGATATTTTGCCTAATATACATTTAATTGGCAAAAGTGATAAAAGGTCATGCCCATGTGCCTGTGTTTGTGATAGAAGAAACATTGGCAGCAATAGCTTATGATTTGATGCTGTTAATACAAAGCTAATTCAACATATAAAAGATAAAATTCGGTCCAATTTATTTGCTGGTCAAAAAATAGTTCACTTGCTTTATGGAAATCAGCTGTCTTATGGTAATGAAACCAGAGTCTTCTCCTTCCTTAAATATAACCTCTTTTCATAGTCCCAATTCTCAAGCTTGTTCTCTCAATGTTCATACTTTCCAAAATTTTTATCATTTCTATTTCTTTATTTTAATTCCTCTCTTTTTATAATAAAAGAAATTTTAATATTTAATGCAGAAGGTGGAACACCGGGGCGGAAATCAGGAAGACCCATCTTCCTAAGTTCAAATCTGGCTTCAGACACTTGTTAGCTAGGCAAATCACTTAACTCTGTTTGCCTCAGTTTCCTCGTTTGTAAAATGAACTAGAGAAGGAAATGGCAAATCATTTCAGTATCTTTGTCAAGAAAACTGAAATGAGGTCAGGAAGAGTTGAACACAACTGAAATCAACTGAACCAGCAACCAAACATATTTGTAAATGTAGCGTGCACACTGACATCCAAGTCAATATAACCACAGCACTTAAGAATATCCTCACACTGATTTAAGACGCATCATTCATTTACTTATCTCAGTGAAAAGAGGAGGATAAATGATATAGAAGGAGAAACTTCTCAAAGTAAAAATTACACAGAGTAGAGAATATTGTTTTGGGACAAAATTGAACTGACTAGAGGTGAATGGAAAAACACAGTTGGGTACAGAAGCATGTGCTTACTCTAAAGAATTTTTATGAGGAACATACTTTGTTAATATTAAAATTAAATATATATTTGTGTGTGTGTATAATACATATGTATATGTTTATACATACACATATATATTGGTGTAAAAATGCAATCCTATATAAAAAGCATTTTGTAAGCATAGATCACCACACAGTGCAATTTATTAAGTTTTTTGATCTACAACTATAATTTCATCAGGACAGGGAACTTCTAGTACAAAAATTCCCTCCCTCTGACTAAATTTTTAAAAGCATCTCTAATGTAAAGTCTTCAAATTACAGGGATACTGAGAGGTCAAAGATAGGTGTATAGATAATATCAGAGGAAATATTTGAATCTGAGTCATCCAGACTCCAAAGTCAGCCTCCTACTCAAAATAACCATAATTCATAATTAATAAATATTATTGTCTTCAATATATTTGTTTCTTAAATATGAGTTCTTAATTTTGTTATAGGAAACATGAGTACCGAGAGATAATGAAAATGTATGATAATGTATATATTTTACATAACTAATATCTATAAAAAACTAAAATTAACTTAATTGTTCCCTCCCCCTTATAATTTCACCAGTGAAATTGATGAAGTTTTCAAAGTAAAGACACAAAAAAAGTTTTAAAAAGGGGGGTGGGGAGACAGTTGATATTTCTGGAGGGGAAATTTTATCAGTCTGCAGTTCCCTTCCAATAGTGGAACAGAAGATTGTCCTAATCCAACAGAAAATAGAAAATCTCACATGGGCTTTTATAAGTAAAGTTGCAAATTATCCTACCTCGTTTAGCCTGTGACAAACTTCATGCAGACACAAATCACTTCATAATTTCCAGTTAATGGGACTAAGAATTGGTTTACTTAAGATAATAAACAGTTTTAAATTTGCTTTTCCTCTTCATGATTACAGAAAAAAATAAAAGTGGCAAAAATTAAAAGTTAGCAGAAGTGATAGCTAGTGAACCCCTTACTTCAAACATATTATAGTCTATATCTAATCTCTAAATTATAAATTGTGTCTTCTGCATAGTTGGACTAAAATTTCAAAATTATTAACCCTTATATTATATGAGAATTTGAGTATTTTCATATATGCACACAACAGATGGAAATATATCAAGAGAAAGAGATGACAGTATAAAGGAGAAAAAATAAAGAATCGTTTGAGTTGGAGTTGGAAAGGACCTTAAAGATCTATTAGCTCAACATTATGACTTAACAGATAATGCCCTTGAAACTCAGAACAGTTACATAATTAGTGATAGTGCTGAGACTTGAATCTTAGTCTTCTGATTTCAAGTCAGGAAGGAAGGAAGGAAGGAAGGAAGGAAGGAAGGAAGGAAGGAAGGAAGGAAGGAAGGAAGGAAGGAAGGAAGGGAGGGAGGGAGGGAGGAAGGAAGGAAGGGAGGGAGGGAGGGAGGGAAGAAAGGAGGGAGGGAGGAAAAGAGAGACAAGGAGAGGGAGAGGTAAAGAGAGAAGCATTTTTCTATTGAAGGAGGAAGGTGGTCATTACACCTATAGAAGAAGATAACTACACGATAAATATTAACCCAGACTTTATGCAATATCACAAAGTTTGAGAAAGTTCCCAAGTTAAAGGACTTTTATTTTTAATAATTCACTTTTTGATAACTAATCTTATCTTTGACTCATTGCATAATATTGTTCAATTCTCTTAAACTACCCCATTCTCCAGAGTCCAATAGATAAAATATGATAATCATACCATCTCTCGAGCTTCCAAAAATGTAAAGAGATCGAATAAGGACAGAATATTAAATGCCTCCAAATAAAAATGCTAAAGATTTTCGAAGGGCGATGATTTCTCTTAGATCCATTGGTCTTTGTCACTATGGTTTAGGACAACAGACACTTTGGGACATATAGCACCAGGAATTAGAGAAATCAGAATTTAGATAACCCACAGTAGAACATCAGTAAACAGACCTGAAATTTTTCACAGAAGAAATAGTCTATGCCTAAAAATCCAAGGGGAATATCAATTAGGCAGGAGTCCCTTTGCTTAAGAAGAACTTTATCCAAAAGATTCAAATAAAAACTGCAGAGCATGCCTTCTTGAAACCACCTGTCTTTGTTTTTAGTTCTTTCATGTTACATTTAATAAACAGCTGGTGAGCAACTGATTTTTCAGTGTTTCATCATCAATCTCATTAAGAGTTCTTTCCTCTAGAGAGGAAATTATCAGTTATGGAAAAAACACAAAAGAAGAAAAGGTTGTATCACTTTAAGATCTAGAGACAGGGGAGGGTCAGGGATGTGTGTGAGGAAGCAGGGGAGGGAGGGACATTGAAACAGCATGTTTGCTTCCCATAGATTCTGGGACCCAATGTGTTATTTAGGAAAGAGTAATCAGTTTAACTATGCTACTTTCTACCAATGTAACCTAAGATAAATCCCTTAACCTGGGCATCAGTTTTCTCATTTGCGAAGTGAGAAAATTGAGAGTAGATCTCTAAGCTCTCTTGAAAGAGATTTAGATCTGAAGATCTAAATTGTATAATAATAAAACAAAGGACCTGAAGAACTTTTCATCTTTTCCCCATTAAAAAATAATTTCTCAGAATTTTAGAGCCAAAAGGGACCTTAAAAATCATCTAGTTGGGGGGCAGCTAGGTGGTACAGTGAATAGAACACTGGCCCTGGAGTCAGGAGGACCTGAGTTCAAATCCAGTCTCAGACACAACACCAAAACTAGCCGTGTGACCTTGGGCAAGTCACTTAACACCAATTGCCCTCCAAAAATAAAAAAAAAATCATCTAATTTGGGTCAAGTCACTATCTCTCTAGGTCTCAATTTCTTTATCTGTAATAAGAGGAAGTCAGACTAAATAAATGGCTGAGAGCTCTTCCAAACCCTTTATCCAATGACTGTCCAACTGAATGCCTTCTTTTTATAAATGAGAAAACTGGGGAAATTGTTCTACAAGGGTGGATCTGAGCTCTCAATGGCTACAACAAAACTCTGAGAAGTTCTACCATATGAAAAGAATCCACTTAAAGGCTGTCTCTGTCTTTCAAGGACCAGCCTGCAAACATTTTTCTAAGCTCATAACATTTTGTAAGGGGCTTGCTCTAGACATGTCTAGATTGCTTAACATAGCACCCTGGATCATGTGTTTTCCTATCAGATAGGTGAGTCAATTGCTTGATTGACTAAGTATCCAGAAAAGGCTGCAGTTACAAAACTAACCAGGTTGAGGCAGTCTCTTTCCTGCTGTATACAGAGAGCTGAGATCACTGTTCACCCATACTGCAAGTGCCATGAACCAAAACAGAGAGAAAAGACTTCTTTACCCTGCTCTTATTCTTCTGAGGTTTCTCACGGCCTGACAGGTCATGGTAAAGGGCGGGGAGAGGGGGGAGAGGCTTCCACTTCTTTGTCATTTGTTTCAGATGCCTTAGTAAAGAGAAAAACGTAACAGACCTAGCCTTCAGTCTGTGGTAGCCAGGGTGAATAGTGTTACATATTCCTCCCTTTTCAAATATCCTATGGTTCTCCCTGCCCTATCAACTGAGAACTTCACTTGATTTCACTGAAAAATTTGAAGCCATTAGTTGAGAGCTTCCTCTTCTCTCCTCCTTGTCATAACATAAAGAGGTTCTCTTTAGCAATGAAAACTCTACTTATTTTCACAAGTGAGCCCATTCCATCTTGTCTTCTCCAAGTAGATTGCCCCATCCATCAACCCTGTCCTCTGATTTAGCTTCAGTCTCTTCTTATCAATTGGCTAATTCTCTGCTTCCAAAAATACATGCCAATGTCCCTCCAGTCTCACTTGATCTTCTCATTACCCCTACTACCTATTGTCCCATATTTCTTTTTGTAGCTAAACTCCTCAAGAAGGCCACCTATATTCAATGCCTTGGCTTCTTTTCCTCTCACCTTCTTTTTAATTCTATAGTCTAGCTTCTGACTTCATCATTTCGGTCAAAACTTCTCTTCCCAAAATTACTGTGAGCTATTACTTGCCAAACCTAATTACCTATTTTTTCAGTCTTCATTCTTCTTGATCCTTCTGTAGCCTTTGACATGGTCAGTCACCCTCTTAGCTTCTCTCTAGGAGTCTATGCAACAACTATGTCCTGGTACTCTTCCTACCTCTCTGACTCCTCTTTCTCAGTTTTCTTTAATAAATTTTCATCCACACTGTGCCCAAAATCTGTGGGTGTCACCCATCTTCTTTTAAGCCCTTTTCTCTTCTCCTTATATAACATTTTGTTTGGTGATCTCATTAGCTTTTATGGTTTCATTGATCATCTTTATTCTGATGATTCTCAGATCTATTCATCCAGACAACCTTTTTCCTAACCTCCAAACTTGCATCTTCAACTTCTAATTAGATATCTTCAGTTTCTGCGTGTCCTGTAGAAAGAAAAACATCAGCACAACCAAAATTGAACTCATTTTCTTTACACAAAAAACCTTCCCCTACCTCCATACTTTTCTACTACAAATCAAGAGTACTACCATCCTCCTAGGCTCACAATTTTAGTGTCATCCTTGATTCCTCATTCTCACCTCATTGGTTGCTAAGTTTCACTAATTTTACCTTGATGACATTTCTTATATATGCTCCCTTCTTTCCTCTGACACTGCTATCACCCATGAAAGGCCCTCATTACCTCACTCTTAAACTATCACAATAATCTACTAGCCTCCCTGACACATCTTTCCCCATTTCAGTCTATCTTCCATTCAGCTGTCAAATTAATCTAAAGTGCAGATGTGACCATGTCACTCCCTATCCAATCAATCCCAGTGGTTCCCTGTCACCTCCATGATTAAATATAAAATCCTCTATTATTTTCCTCTCTTTTTTATTTTTTAGTTTACATCATTCATTTCCACAAGATTTTGAGTTATAAATTTTCTCCCTATTTTTCCCTACCAACCACCCCAAAACAGTGTTCCCACTGAATATCCACTCCCCCAATCTTCTCTCTCCCATATCTTCCCCCATCCCCCTTCTGACTTTCCAGTATAGAACTGTGGATGTCCATGCCCCACTGCCTGTATATCTCATTTCCCAGTTACATGTAAAATAATAATAATAATAATATGTATATATATTTTTAAACATTTGATGTTAAAACTTTGGATTCCAGATTCTTTCCCTTCCTCCCTCGTCATCCACCCTCACTGGGAAGATAAGCAATTCAATATAGGTTGTACATGTGTAGCTATGCAAAAATATTTCCATAGTGGATATATTGTGAAAGACTGACGATATTTCCCTCCATTCTCTTCCACCTCCCACTTGTACTATACTTTGATCCTCTCCCTTTTCAAAAGTGGGAGCTTCCACCTTCCCTCTCCCCCAGCCTGTTCTCCCTTCCATTATCCCCCCTCTCTTCCCCTTCCCTTCTATTCTCCTGTAGGGTGAGATACCCTATTTAACGTGTATGTCATTCCCTCCCTGAGCCAAATTCAATGAGAATAAGGTTGACTCATTTCCTTTTGACTTCCTGTTCTTCCCCTCCATTGTAACCATTTTCCCTTCTGTCTTCTATATGAGATAATTTACCCCATTCTGTCTCTCCCCATCTCCTCTCATTATATTCCTCTCTCACCTCTTAATTTCACCTTTTAAGTGTCATCCCTCCCTATTAAATTGGTCCTGTGCCCTCTGTCTATGTATACCCCTCCATCATCCCCCCTGTCATCCCCCTTTCCCCTACTCAAGAGAGTGAGTGAGGGTAAGATATTCCATTTAGTATGTATGTGATTCTCTCCTTGAGCCAACTTCAATGAGAATATGCTTTTGCCTTTTTGCCTTCCTGTTCTTCCCCGCCCCTGAAACTACTTCCCCTTGCCTCTTCTACATGAGATACTTTAACCTACCCTGTGTCTCTCCATCTCCTCTTGCCACTTTCCTCTCTCACCTCTTGACTTCACTCCTTAAGAATCATCCCTTCCTTGGGGCGTCTAGGTAGTGCAGCGAGCAGAGCACCAGCCCCGGAGCCAGAAGGACCTGATCTCGGATCCAGCCCCAGACACCCAACACACAAACAAAAACCCAGCTTCGTGACTCCAGGAAAGTCACCCAACCCCTATTGCCCTCCAAAAAAAAAAGAATCATCCCTTCCCATCAAATTCAACCTGTGCCCTCTATCCATGTATACCTGTGGACATATGCCATGTACCCTTCTTCAATTATTTTCATAATGAGAAAGGTTTCATCAAACACAGTTATTGTTTTTCCATGTAGGAATGTAAATAGTCCAACTTTAATAAGGTCCTTTTGATTTCTTTTCCTTGATTACCTTCTCAAGCATCTCTTGCTTATTGTGTCTGAATGTCAAATTTTCTATTCAACTCTGGTTTTTTCATCAAGAATGCTTGAAAGTCCTCTATTCCACTGAATGACCATATTTTCCCCTGAAACAAAATACTCAGTTTTGCTGGGTAGGTGACCCTTGGGTTCATTCCCAGTTCTTTTGCCCTCTGGAATATCATATTCCATGCCCTTCGATCCCTCAGTGTAGAAGCTGCCAGGTCCTGGGCTATTCTGATTGTGTTTCCACAATATTGAAATTGTTTCTTCCTGGCTGCTTGTAGTATTTTCTCCTTGATCTGGGGATTCTAGAACCTGGCTATAATATTCCTGGGAGTTTTCTTTTTGGGATCTTTTTCAGGAGGTGATCTGTGGATTCTTTCAACCTCTATTTTGCCCTCTGGATCTAAAACATCAGGGCAATTTTCCTTGAGAATTTCTTGAAGGGTGATTTCTAGGTTCTTTCTTTGATCATGGCTTTCAGGTAGTCCAATAATTTTTAAATTGTCTCTCCTGGATCTATTTTCCAGGTCAGTGGTTTTTCCCATGAGATATTTCACATTGCCTTCTAATCTTTCATTTGTTTGGATCTGCTTAACAGCATCTTGATTTCTCATAAAGTCATTAGCTTCCATTTGCTCCAGTCTAACTCTGAAGGAATGAATCTCCTCAGTGAACTTTTGAGATTCTTTTTCCATCTGGCAAATTCGACTTTTTAAGGCATTCTTCTCCTCATTGCCCTTTTGGGCCTCCTTTGCCATTTGAGTTAGTCTATTTTTTAAGGTGTTGTTTTCCTCAGTCAGGCTGTTGACCCTCATTTCATACTTTTCCTGCATCCTTCTCATTTCTCTTTCCAATTTTTCCTCCACTTCTCTTATTTGATTTTTAAAGTCCTTCTTAAGGTCCTCTATGGCCTGCAACCCGCTCTTGGTTTCCCCTGGGGCTTTTGGAGCAGGACTTCTGACCTCACAGTCCCTTTACCGCTCTATGCCCCCAAAATAGGAGTCTAGGGTTGCATTTTTCTGTTTCCTTTGCCTTGGCATGTTGCCACTTAATTGCTTGACTTTTGGCTTGTTGCAACACTATGGCTTTAAGGCCAGGTAGAGGAATTTTTGTCCCGAACGTGTGGGGGGCAACTTCCGTTTCTGGCAAGCTGTAAACCCATCCACAACTTCCACCCTAGATCACAATCCAGATCCAGGGAGGTTAAAGCAAGAGCGATTACCCCCCAAGACTGATCGCAGGATCTCCCTACGATTTGGAGGCCGGGAGCTGGAGCCGCCTCTGAAAAATGCAAAATAGCATGTCTCCTCAGCGGCTTCTAGCCCCCAGGGGAGGGAGCCGACGCATTCCCTAAATACCAGTCCCAAAGTTCATAGGACACTAACCTCTTACTTTGTCCTAGGCATGTCTATGTTGATAATTCAGGAGTCGGCACAGCTCCTGGTGTTCTGGGGTTCCTCCAGCTGGCTGCTGGCCCTGCCGCCCTGGGGCTAAAACCTCAGCTCACCAGGACCTGGGCTCGGCTCGGCTCCTGCGCTCTGTGCGCTGCCAGGTCCCAGACTGCTGCGCTGGTCCTTCCTGCAGGGCTGCTGGGCCGTCCTCAGAGGGAGTTTAGCTTCTCTGTGTCGTTCTGTGGGTGCTGGGGCTCCAGAAGTTGTTCAGAGTCCCCTTTTACATAGTTTGGGGGGAATCTGGGGGCAGAGTGGCTTGGAAGAGCTGTTTCTACTCCGCCATCTTGGCTCCGCACCCCAAGAAATTTTTTTACTGAACCAACACATGGTAATTTCTTGTAAAGGGAGTGATACAGTAGAGAAATTCTCAAAGATTGCATTTTTCACTTTTCTAAATCCTAAAGTTTTGTTGTTCATGTTTTTGTTAGATTTCTCTGGCATCAAAGCTAGTACACTGAAATTCTTACCTATAGTCTTACTGTCCATTTCTATCTGCTCTGATTAAATGTTTAAGAACTTAGATATTGTGCCACTGAAAGAGTAAATATACATGTTATTTCATCATGGCCTCACGATTCAGCTAAAACCTCTGTCAGGGACAGAGTCAAGACAGGAGAGTAGAAAAAGGATTTCTTCAGGGCTTCAGCTTCCACCTCCCCCAATTCATGTAAAAGGAGACTCTGAACAACTTTGGAGCTACAGAACCCACAAAATGACACAGAGAAGCTAACCTCCCACTGAGGATAGCCCATCAGGGCAGGAGCAAGCAACCAGCACAGTGCTCTGGGAGCCGAGTTCATGGTTGAGCTGGAGGTTTTAGCCCCAGGGCAGGCCTGACCAACCACCAGCTGTAGGGACTCCAGATCACCAGCAGCTGTCAGAAGTTTCCAGAATTACCAACACATAGATGTTAAGGACAAAGTGAGAGATCAGTGCAGTGTGGACTTGGGGATCCAGTAGTTGGGTAGGCAGCCAGCCTTTGCCCCTGGGGTGAGAAGCCACTGAGACGCCATGGACATGCAGCTGCCTCCACATGGCAGCTTCAGCTCCTGGCCTGCAGATTGTAGGGGTTCCAAATGACCAGTCTGAGGGGTAATTGCTCTTGCTTTAACCTGCTTGGATCTGGATGGTGGTTTAGGGTGGAGGTCCTGGGTTGTGTGACCAGCTAGCAAGAGCATGTGGAGGCCTCAGAGAGGGCACCAACTAATACCTTCAGCAGCTAAGAAAACCCAAGCAATTGGGATGAAGCTCTCCTGTCTGGTAGCAGAGTCATACTGTGGCAAAAAGCCCAGGGGTTAAGTGATTGAGTGGCAACATGAGTAGGCAAAGGAAGCAAAATAAGCATAGCAACCCAACTTTACACTCCTATTTGGGTGACAAAAAGAACCAAAACATGGAAAAGGAGGAAGACAACAAAGTCAGAACTCCTGCACCAAAAGCTTCAAAGAAAAACATGAGCTGGTTACAGGCCGTAGAGGACCTTAAGAAGCAAATAAGAGAAGCATAGGAAAAATTGGGAAGAGAAATGGGAATGATGCAAGAGAATTATGAAATGAGAGTTAACAGCCTGACTGAGGAAAATAACACCTTAAAAAATAAACTAACTCAAATGGCAAAAGAGGCTCAGAAAGGCAATGAGGAGAAGAATTCCTTAAAAAGCTGAATTTACCAGATGGAAAAAGAATCTCAAAAGCTCACTGAGGAGATTCATTCCTTCAGAATTAGACTGGAGCAAATGGAAGCTAGTGACTTTATGAGAAATCAAGATGCTGTTAAACAGTGGTTTTAGAACCAGAGTGGAAAATAGTGGTTCAAAGAATCCACTGATCACCTCCTGAAAAAGATCCCCAAAAGAAAACTCCTAAGAATAATATAGCCAGGTTCCATAATTCCCAGATCGAGGAGAAAATATTAAAAGTAGTCAGAAAGAAACAATTTTAATATTGTGGAAACACTATCAGGATAACCCAGGATCTGGAAGCTTCTACACTGGGGGATCAAAGGGCTTGGAATATGATATTCCAGAGGTCAAAGGAGCTGGGATTAAAACCAAGAATCACCTACCCAGAAAAACTGAGTATCGTGTTTCAGGGGAAAATATGGTTATTCAGTGGAATAGAGGACTTTCAAGCATTCTTGAGGAAAAAACCAGAGTTGAATAGAAAATTTGACATTCAGATACAAGAAGCAAGAGAAGGTAAACAGGGAAAAGGAATCATAAGGAACTTATCAAAGTTGAACTATTTACATTCTTACATGGAAAAACAATAATTGTAACTGATGAAACTTTTTTCAGTGTGAAAATAGTTGAAGAGAATAGGAATATACGTACATACATTTATATATACATATATATAGGAGGGTATATGGGCATATGAATACAAATGTGAATGTGTGTATATATGTTTACAGGTATACACAGATAGAAGGAACAGGACCAATTTAACAGGAAGGGATGATACTTAAAAGGTGAAATTAAGAGGTGAAAGAGGAATATAATGAGAGGAGATGGGGAGAGACAGAATGGGGTAAACTATCTCATATAGAAGAGGCAAGGGAAAATGGTTACAATGGAGGGGAAGAACAGGAAGGCAAAAGGGAATGAGTCAACCTTATTCTCATTGAATTTGGCCCAGGGAGGGAATGACATACACGTTAAATAGGGTATCTCACCCTACAGGAGTCTAGGGGCAAAGGGGATGAGAGGGGGGATGATGAAAGAGAGGGCAGGCTGGTGGGGAGGGCAGTTGGAAGCACCCACTTTTGAAAAGGGACAGGATCAAAGTAGAGAACAGAACAAGTGGGAGTTGGGATAGGAGGGAGGGAAATATAATCAGCCTTTTACAATATATCTACTATGGTAATGTTTTGCATAGCTACACATGTACGACATATACTGAATTACTTATCTCCCCAGTAAGGGTGGGTGACAAGGGAGGAAGGGAATGAATCTGGAATTCAAAGTCTTAAAATCAAATGTTTAAATATCTATCTATATATATATACATATATATATGTGTGTGTGTGTGTGTGTGTGTGTGTGTATGTATACATTTACTATTATTAATGCTATTTTACATGTAATTGGGAAATAAGATGTACAGGCACTGGGGCATAGAGATCCACCATGCCCTACTGGAAAAGTCAAAGCGGGGATGGGAGAAGATGTGGGAGAGAGCAGATTGGAGGAGGGGATACCCTGTGGGACTGAGATTTTGGGGTGGTGGGTAGGAGGAAAACAGGGAGAAAATTTGCAACTCAAAATCTTGTGGGAATGAATGATGTAAGCCAGTAGTTAATAAAGCATTTGAAAAAAAAAAAAACTACTCACACCAAAACTACTCACATCAAAATTTTATTAATTGACCATTCTAATGGCTTTTAATGAATTTTCATCCTTCATGACCTTTCTACAGTCTTTGACACTATTGATTACCTTTTTCTCCTTGATACTCACTTCTCTCTTAAGTTGCTAAGTCCCTGTTCTCCTCTGGTTCTCTTCCTGTCTACTGCTCTTTCTCAATCTACACAACATCCACTAATTGTAGGTGTCCCCAGGCACTTACTCTGGGGCACTCTTCTCATCTCCCTCTATATTCTTTGACTTAGTAATCTGGATTTATTGTGTCTATACTGATTCTCAGATCTATTTACTAAGTGCTAACTTTTCTCCTGACATGCAGTTTTGCATCTCCAATCACCCATGGGACATCTCCCATAGAAATCTTAAACTCAACATTTCTAAACAGAAGTCATTATCTTTTACCAAAACTCTTAACTCTTCCTAACTTCCCTATTACTTTTGAGGGCACTATCATCCACCCAGTTACTCATAAATAAAACCTAGGTGTCATCCTCCGCTCCTCACTCTTTCTCTCTTCCCATATCTAATCATTTGCCAAGTCCTTATTCGTTTTTCTTTTTCAACACCTCACATACATGCCTCCCTTCTCTTTTCTGACAGCTGACACTACCTTGTTGCGACATTCATCACTATACACCTGAACTATTTCAATAGTCTGGTTAACTTCCCTACCTCAAGTTTCTTCAAATGTGGTTCATAGCCAGCCCATTCAGTTATCAAAGTGATCTTCATTAAGTGCAGGTCTGACTATATTACTTCATGTTCAATAGACTTCTTATTCCTTCCAAGATCAAATATAAAAACCTCCTTTTGTCTCTTAAAGTCCTTCATAATCTTTCCAGTCCCCTTATACCTTACTTCCATCAATAAACGCTATTACTTAGTGATTCTGTCCTCCTTACTATTATTTACATATAACATTCCACCTCCTAATTCTATATATTTAGACTAACTCCCTCTATTCCTGGAATGCTTCCTCACCTCCACCTCCTGGTTTCCTTCAAAACTCAGCTAAATTCCCATCTTCAGTAAACCTTTCTTTTTATTTCAAGTTTATTTTACTTTCAATTCCACTAAAAATATGAAGCCATGTAAAATAAATTTCCACATTAGTCATGAGAGGAGGAACAAGAACAAGAATGAGAGAAAAAGGAAGGAAAGAAGGAAAGAAAAGAAAGAAAAATGTTTCCCTTATATATCCTCAAATTAAAATCTTAGATATCTTCTCCCTTTCATAGTCATACTCCAGTAAAAGTTATATTTATCTACACTTCTTGTCCCCACTTTCTCTCTTATCACTTCTCAATTCATAACAATCTGATTACTAACTTCATGACTTAACTGAAACTTCTCTACCTAAAGACATCATGGTCTTCTAATTTTAAGTCTAATGTTTCAATGCTTACCATTTTTAAACATTTTGTACCATGTTTTACTATTGATCACCTCACTCTCTGGGATACTCCTCTCTCTTTCCTAATATTTTTTATTGCTTTCACTTGATTCCCTTCCTACTATTCTGAACTCTCCTTAGTCTGCATTGCTGACATTGCTGGCATCACAAGCTATCTCTAACTTCCTAGTTGTAAATGTACCACAAAGATCTGTCCAAGGTCCTCTTCTCAACTTTCTCTATGCTCTCTCTGGCAATGGTAATGGTAATCCCATCAGCTGCTAATGCATTTAATTATTACTTTGGTACAGATAATTTCCAAATTATTTAATCATTGTCTCTCTCCTGAGACCCAGTCACACATCTCCAATTCCCTATTGGACATGCCCAAATGGATGCCCCATAATTACCACAAAATCAATCTACAACAAAACTTTCCCTAAAAAGCACTCCCCAACTTCCCCTTTTCTATCAATGTTGCCATTATCTTTCTATTCATTCTGGTTCAGTTATCTTTACATCTTTTCTCTTGGTTCTACCACTATGTAGGTGTGTGGCCTTATGAAAGACACTTGTAATCTCTGAATCTCAGTACCTTCATCTAAAAAAATGAATAGACTAAATAGTATCTAATTTCTTTATCTAAAATTCTATGATTCTGCATTTGTTGTTCTGCCTGATTCCTACTCCACAGAGCAAGATGAACCTTCCAGGTTAACATTATCAGTTCTAGTTTCATCACCATGCTGATAACTTAAGCTTTGACTAACACCACCTCCCTAAGAATCCTCTCCACTCTGATTGGAAGACTGGAAGGTAAAATTCCAAACTTCTCCTTATATATTCCCTAATTGAAAGCAGAAAGTGCTACTTGGGGGTTCGCTCCACTCTGCATCTGCTACTCTGCCTGGTGTCAATTCCATGAAACAAGATGCCCTTTTCCTAGGCTAACTTCATCACCTCAGTCTCCACTTCCCCACCCCAACACCATGGAGCACTTACCACAATGTCTGGCACATAATGGGCACTCAATAAATGTTTATTGGATTGTATTAAAATGAATGAATGAATTTTGAAAAATACATTTATTGATAGAGCCAAGATGGTAGAGTAAAAGGAGGGACTTGCTTGAGATCTCCCCCAAACTCCTCCAAATACCTATAAAAAATACTCTAAACAAATTCTAGAGCTACAGAACCCACAAAATGACAGAGTGAAACAAATCTCCAGCCCAAGACGACCTGGAAGGATGACAGGAAGGATATATCACACCAGATTGGGAGCAGAGCACAGTCCAGCATGGACCACAGTGGCACAGACAGGGCTGGAGCAAACCTCAGGGGAGAGAATAACTGGCAGCTGTGGCAGTTTCCAGACTTCTCAACCCATATATGCCAAAGACAAAGTAGAAGGTCAGTGGGGAAACTCTGTGGGACCTGGGTGAAAGAAGAGCTGGGTCTGGCTGGGGTCCGGTCCCAGCCTGGGGTGACAGAGGTGGTGACATCAGTGGTCAGCAGCAGCACCCTACTTCCAGAGCACTGGGGCCACAGATAGCAGGGATTGAGCAGTTGATAGAAAACCTCTGAAACCTGGAACAGTGCACCCACACCTACACCCATAACCATTGGAATAAGAGTCCTACACTGACAAAGAGTTATAAAGTCAAGTATTAGCTGGGAAGATGAGAAAACCGAGCAAAAAGTCAGACTATAGAATCTTACTTTTTTGACAAAGAAAGAAAACTAGAAGACAACAAAGTCAAAGCCTCTACATCCAAAGCCTCCAAGAAAAATATGAATTGGTCTCAGGTTGTGGAAGAGCTCAAAAAACTGGGAAGAGAAATGAGAGTGATGCAAGAAAATCATAAAAAATAAGTCAATGGCTTGCTAAAGGAGAACCAAAATAGCACTGAAGAAAATAACACCTTAAAAAATAGACTAACCCAAATGGCAAGAGGTCCAAAAATTCAATGAGGAAAACAGAATTGGCCTAATGGAAAAGGAGGTCCAAAAGTTCAATGAAGAAAATGATTGGAAGCTCACAATGGTCCAGTCACGTATAGCTATCTGTCTATCTGTCCTACTGGAGCAAGGCACCATCCCTTCTTTCATTTCTCTCACCAGTAGCTCCTCTCTCCATACTAAGAGCAGTTGCTGTGCTATAATCACTTTTATAGCTGGTATCCATCTCTTTTGGAAGAAGTCTAGAATCTCTTCCCTGGCAGGAAGAAGACAATTCTACCTCCTTCAAACTACACTTCCTAGGAACCCACTCAAACCAGTCTTTTTTATTTATTTTTAGACAAGATGATCTTAGAAAGGAGTGGGCACTGGAAGCTGTGAAGGTCAGAAAAAGCCACATGTGGAAAATGTAGTACTTGAGCTGAATCCTGGGGGCAAGAATTATAAATTATTCAGTTCCCAGTTTAGCAAACCATGATGAGTACATTCAGAAAATTTTGCATGGAAGAAGACACAAAACTTAGTGCTGAAGTCAAAAATTTTTTTCTCATTATGATTTTTAAGAATTTCCTCAGAATAACACTTTAAAAAGTCATGCCTTAGTTCTTAAAATAATATTCTTAATGGGAAAATTCTCAATCTATTTTTTTAATGTTGATCATTTTAATGCATTGAATATCAGGAATATATGAATATATTTCCTTGACTAATAAGGTCAAGTTATTTTCTAATACCTTGGTAAAATCCTGAACAAGTCACTTGCTGAATTTATCACTGAAATGCTCCCCTTTTCTGTAACTCTAGTTTTTTTGGGCACCATTTTTCCTTTCTGACTGAAAGGCTACTGACATTTAAAACGTGTGTCAAAACTCACTTAAACACACACAAGTAGAAACTTTTTTAATGTTCATTTGGTATTTTATTTTACCCAGTTACATGTAAAACAATGTTTAACATTTGTTTTTAAAACTTTGAGTTCCAAAAGCCAATGAGGAAAAGAATGTCTTAAAAAGCAGATTTGGTCAAATGGAAAAGGCGGTCCAAAAGCTCTCTAAAGAAAATATTTCCATAGCAATTAGAATGAAGCAAATGAAAGTTAATGGCTCTCTGAGAAATCAAGAAATTATAAAACAAAACCAAAAGAATGAAAAATTAGAAGATAACATGAAATAACTCATTTTAAAAAAAAAACTGACCTGGAAAATGGATCCAGGAGAAATAATTTAAAAATTATTGGACTACTTGAAAGCCATTATGAAAGAACCTAGACATCATCTTTCAAGGAATTATCAAGGAAAATTGTCCTGACATTCTAGAACCACAGGGTAAAATATAAATTGAAAGAATCCACCATTCAACTCATGAAAGAGATCCCAAAAGGAAAACTTCTAGGAATATTGGAGCCAAATTCCAGGATTCCCATGTCAAGGAGAAAATATTCAGCAGCCAGAGAAAAAAAAAACAATTCAACTGCTGTGGAAACACAGTCTGGATAACACAAGATTTAGCAGCTTCTACATTCAGGGACTAGAGGGCTTAGAATATAATATTCCAGAGGTCAAAGGAACTAGGATTAAAATCAAGAATCACTTACCCAGAAAAACTGAATATAATCCTTCAGGGGGGGGGAAATAAATATTCAGTGAAATAGAGGACTTTCAAAAATTCTTGAAGAAAACACCAGAACTGAAAATTTGAAATTTGAAAATTTGACTTTCAAATACAAGACTCAAGAAAAGCATGGAAAGGTAAACAGGAAAGAGGGACTATAAGGGACCTCTTAAAGTTGAACTATTTACTTTCCTGCATGGAAAGATGATATTTGTAACTCATGAGACCTTTCTCAGTATTAGGGTGGTAGGTGGGAATATACATATAGACAGAGGGCACTGGGTGAGTTGAATATGAAGGGATGAAAGCTAAAAAATAAAACCAAAGCATGAGAGAGGAATGTACTGGGAGAAGGAGGTAGGGAGTCATAAAATGGGGTAAATTATCTCACATAAAAGAGGCAAGAAAAAGCTTTTACATTAGAGGGGAAGAGGAGGGAGGTGAGAAGGAACAAGTGGACTTTATTCTCTTTGGAATTGGCTCAAGGAGGGAATAATACAAATGCACAATTGGGTATGGAAAGCTATTTTATCCTACAGGAAAGTAGAGGGGAAGGCCATAAGGGAAGGGGGATGATAGAAGGGAGGGAAGACTGTAGAAGGGATCATCAGAATCAGACACTCTTGAGAAGGGATGGGGAGAGGATGGAGGAAAATATAATTAGTCTTTCACAACATGACTGTTATGGAAGTGTTTTGCATGACTACATATGTATTACCTATATCAAATTGCTTGTCTTCTTAATGGAGGCAGGTGAGAAGGGAGGAAGAGAATGAAGAATTCAAAAATTTTTAAATAAATGTTAAAAATTGTTTTTACATGCAACTGGAAAAAAAAACAGGCAATGAGGTATATAAATCTATCTTGCCCTACAGGATAATAAAAGGGGATGGGAATAAGAGAAGGGGGTGGGGTGACAGAAAGGAGGGTGATTGGGAAAAGGGGTAATCAGAAAGCAATGCAATCTTATGGTGGGGGTGGGGAGAGGGCTTGAAAAAAAATTGGAACTCAAAATCTTGTGGAAGTGAATGCTGAAAATTGATAATTAAGTTTTTTTAAAAGACACAAAAAAGGGAGTAGAAACAGCTCATCCAAGCCACTCTACCCCCAGATTCCCCCCAAACTATGTAAAAGGGGACTCTTCTGGAGCCCCAGCACCCACAGAATGACACAGAGAAGCTAACCTCCCGCTGAGGAGAGCCCAGCAGCCCTGCAGGAAGGACCAGCACAACAGTCTGGGACCTGGCAGCGTGCAGCGCGCAGAGCGCAGGAGCCGAGCCGAGCCCAGGTCCTGGTGAGCCGAGGTTTTAGCTCCAGGGCGGCAGGGCCAGCAGCCAGCTGGAGGAACCCCAGAGCACCAGTAGCTGTGGCGACTCCAGAATTATCAACATAGACATGCCTAGGACAAAGCAAGAGGTTACTGTCCTATGGAATTTGGGACCGGTATTTAGGGAATGCATCGGCTCCCTCCCCTGGGGGCTAGAAGCCGCTGAGGAGACACACCATTTTGTAGTTTTCAGAGGCAGCTCCAGCTCCCAGCCTGCAAATCATAGGGAGATCCTGCGATCAGTCTTGGGGGGTAATCGCTTCTTGCTTTAACCTCCCTGGATCTGGATTGTGATCTAGGGTGGAAGTTGTGGGTGGGTTTACAGCTTGCCAGAAACAGAAGTTGCCCCCCACACGTTTGGGACGAAAATTCCTCTATCTGGCCTTAAAGCCATAGTGTGGCAACAAGCCTAAAAGTCAAGTAATTAAGTGGCAACATGCCAAGGCAAAGGAAACAGAAAAATGCAACCCTAGACTCCTATTTTGGGGGCATAGAGCAGGAAAAGGACTGTGAGGTCAGAAGTCCTGCTCCAAAAGCCCCAGGGGAAAACATGAGCGGGTGGCAGGCCATAGAGGACCTTAAGAAGGACTTTAAAAATCAAATAAGAGAAGTGGAGGAAAAATTGGAAAGAGAAATGAGAAGGATGCAGGAAAAGTATGAAATGAGGGTCAACAGCCTGACTGAGGAAAACAACACCTTAAAAAATAGACTAACTCAAATGGCAAAGAAGGCCCAAAAGGGCAATGAGGAGAAGAATGCCTTAAAAAGTCGAATTTGCCAGATGGAAAAAGAATCTCAAAAGTTCACTGAGGAGATTCATTCCTTCAGAGTTAGACTGGAGCAAATGGAAGCTAATGACTTTATGAGAAATCAAGATGCTGTTAAGCAGATCCAAACAAATGAAAGATTAGAAGGCAATGTGAAATATCTCATGGGAAAAACCACTGACCTGGAAAATAGATCCAGGAGAGACAATTTAAAAATTATTGGACTACCTGAAAGCCATGATCAAAGAAAGAACCTAGAAATCACCCTTCAAGAAATTCTCAAGGAAAATTGCCCTGATGTTTTAGATCCAGAGGGCAAAATAGAGGTTGAAAGAATCCACCGATCACCTCCTGAAAAAGATCCCAAAAAGAAAACTCCCAGGAATATTATAGCCAGGTCCCAGAATCCCCAGATCAAGGAGAAAATACTACAGGCAGCCAGGAAGAAACAATTTCAATATTGTGGAAACACAATCAGAATAGCCCAGGACCTGGCAGCTTCTACACTGAGGGACTGAAGGTCATGGAATATGATATTCCAGAGGGCAAAAGAACTGGGAATGAACCCAAGGGTCACCTACCCAGCAAAACTGAGTATTTTGTTTCAGGGGAAAATATGGTCATTCAGTGGAATAGAGGACTTTCAAGCATTCTTGAGGAAAAAACCAGAATTGAATAGAAAATTTGACATCCAGACACAAGAAGCAAGAGATGCCTGAGAAGGTAATCAGGGAAAAGAAATCAAAAGGAACTTATCAAAGTTGAACTATTTACATTCCTATATGGAAAAGCAATAACTGTGACTGATGATATCTTTCTCACTATGAAAATAATGGAAGAAGGGGGTGTGGTCATATGAGTACATATGTGAATGTGTGTGTATATGGTTACAGTTATATATGGATAGAGGGCATAGGTTGAATTTGTTGGGAAGGGAGAATACTCAAGGGATGAAATTATGAGGTGAGAGAGGAAAGTGGCAAGAGGAGATGGGGAGAGACAGGGTAGGGTAAACTATCTTATGTAGAAGAAGCAAGGGGAAGTGGTTGTAAGGGGGGGAAGAATAGGAAGGCAAAAAGGCAAAACCACATTCTCATTGAATTTGGTTCAGGGAGAGAATGACATACATACTAAATGGGATATCTCAACCTGCAGCAGAATAGGGGGAAGGGGGATGAGAGGAGGGAAGATGGATGGGAGGGCATCCTTGGGGGGAGGGGTGGTTGGAAGTACCCACTATAGAAGAGGGACAGGATCATGTGGGGAATGGACCAGGTGGGGGGTGGGATGAGTGGGAGGGAACTGTAAGCAGCCTTGTACAATATATCTACTATGATAATGTTTTGCATAGCTAGACATGTACAACATATACTGAATTACTTATCTCCCCAGAGGGAATGGGTGACAAGGGAAGAAGGTAATAGATCTGAAAGTCAAGGTCTTAACATTAAATGTTTCAAATATATATATAAATACTATTATTTAAAAAAAAGACACAAAAAAAATTTGAGTTCAAAATTCTTTCCCTTCCTCCCTCCTGACCCCTCCCATCCCCACCATCAAGAAGGCATGCAATTCAGTATAGGCTATACATGTATAGTAATGCAATACATACCCATAAGTCATGTGGTGAAAGAAAACATAGACAAAAAAACTCAAGAAAAATAAAGACAATAAAAAAGTATGCTTCAATCTGTATTCAGAAACCATAACTTCTTTCTCTAGGGATAGATAGCATTTTTTATCATAAGTCCTTCAGAGTTGTCTTAGATCATAGTATTAGTAAAACAGTTTTTGTTGTTATTTGCTCATTTCAATAGTGACTAATCCTTTGTAACCCCATTTAGAGGATTTTTGGTGAAGACACTGGAGGGGTTTGCCATTTCCTTCTCCAGGTCATTTTACAAATATGGAAACTATGGCAAAGAGAATGAAGTCACTTTCCCAAGGTCATACAGCTAATAAGTGTCTAAGGGTCAGATTTGAACTTAGGTCTTCCTGAATCTAAGCCTAACACTCTATCCACTATGCCACCTAAGTGGATTAATACAATAGTTAGCTAATCTTTTTGAACCATGGTGCAAATTAAAAAAAATTTTTCCCAGGAAGTCACTATGCAGGAAGATAGGCCTTAACTTATGGTTTCTCTAACCAACTTCAGCTCCCACATTTACAATTCATTTTCCCACCTCCTCTCACAGCCCCAAAGTGAGGAGCTACTTTTTTTTAACCTCTCATAAACCAAATGAATCACAACAAAGTCAAATATAATTTACTTTTGAGTTACCTAATTTAATATTGTACATTTGCTATTTATCATTGCTACTTATACTCAGGATTGCTTTATATAAATAATGTTTCATGGTTT